>JAFFST010055799.1:54144-64300 GCA_022414735.1 Noturus placidus
GGGGCTGAATAATTTTGCTCGCCCAATTTTTCAGTTTTTTATTTGTTGAAAAAGTTTGAAATATCCAATAAATTTCGTTCCACTTCATGATTGTGTCCCACCTGTTGTTGATTCTTCACAAAAAAATTACAGTTTTATATCTTTATGTTTGAGGCCTGAAATGTGGCAAAATATCGAACTGTTCAAGGGGGCCGAATACTTTCGCAAGACACTGTAAATATATTTCTTTCAGTGTTACTGAAGAACTTTTACGATAAATTAGAATCTGTACATACATTCCTTGTGTAGATCTTTCTTACGTCACCTAATAATTATCTTTAATAAATATGTGCTGCTTTATTTGGCTAGTGGTTTAGGAAGAACTGTTCTTAATAAAGAGTCCAGCTGTGTGATTAGTGTTCCCCTGACAAGTCTGTGCTTAATGTCAGTGTTATTCATCCTCAGCCTCACACTCCACTGACATTAAGATGAGATTTCTCTATTTAGAAATTGAAATCAGTCCAAAATAATCATAAAAAGGAGGTCAGACAAATTCACAACAAGGTGGACATGTCATGCTGAAATCAGGAACCAAAAGGAAAATGACCATGCGCTTTACAGACTCATTTACTCTGTGTAGACGCTAAGCAGCTGTGTTTCTATTGCCTTCAGACCAATTTACTGGAGCTGCCATGCACAACAGCATAATGACAGTGAAACAAACAAATTGTTACGAAACGAGGCTGCAGACAGAAGCAGGTACAGGTCAATATCTTTATTCCCCCGTGCAGTAAACAAACACATACATACGCTGACTTTGAATCCTATGGTCTGTATTCCCCAATATAAACAAAACAAACTCATCCAAGACACTCAAGATACTCAGGGTCATTACCATAATCCTGTGCCCAGTGCGCCGTAACTGAGGGGTTTAAATAAGGAGCTTAACTCAACCTAAACTATAGACACCTGTGGCCGATTACACACATGCTTATTGAAACAATAAACCAGGAAGTCCACCAACAAAGAAGAAAGTCACGTGACCCGAGTCCGTATGGCAGTGTTGCAAGGTGTAACACAAATAAACAAACAATCAAATAAATAAACAAACAAACAAACAAATAAATAAGTACTAAGCTAGGTCAGAGTTGTGTAGTTTGTCCCAGAGTGTCGTATTCAGATTTCGCAACTTAAGTCTACAGGTTACGTCAGCGTTCACGTGAGGAAAGTTGCTGGTATTCAGAGTCAGGTCACGCGGCTGCTTAAGTGGATTTTCAGCTCCACATTCTTTAGATTATTCAAATCACCCGCATTTTTTTTGACAGAAGAACATCTGAACATCTGTCGCGAGGTTGTGATGGACTTTAACAGGAAAAATGGCAAACAAATCACACACCAGAAAAAGCCTGGACCTGCTGCTGACTGACAGAGAGGTGACGTCCATGAACATCCCCTGATGGAGGCAGAACCAGCATGAAGCTGGCCTACAGAGGGCCCTGTGTGTGGAGACTTCTCATGGCAGGAATAGCCCTAGCTGTGATGCTCACATTAGTCACAGGTTTTGAAAAAAATGACTTCCATGCTCTTTATTCAGCTGCACAGCAAATAGCACTTGATCCAGCGCAGACTGAGATCTCTGCATTTCCTCATACTCTGTCAGATACACGTGCACAACAGCATAATGAAGCCATGAGACATGAAGTGGAGATGATGGGAATGGTAATGTGATCACTGGATTTGATGGGTTTCACTCCTTCAGCCTGCTCATGTGTTAATCTGTTCTTCTTCTCCTCCTCCTTCATCCTTCTGGACAGAGTTCAGAAGAAAGAATTACACTAATCCACAGTCTGAATTTCTGCTCAAACTCAAACTGGAGAGAAGAAAATCCAGTAAAATGCTAATTTTATTCCCAGTCTGGATTTTCTGAAAGTTCATCAATGACCTTAAAATATTTTTTCTCTTCTTTTCCAGTTCTTTCCATTATTTCCTCCCTGACAATATTAGTTTGATATCACTCAGATCCATCACTCGGATCCATCACTAGGATCTATCCCACTGATCTATCACTCCGATCTATCACTCGGATCTATCCCACTGATCTATCACTCTGATCTATCACTCCGATCTATTGTCACATTGATGTATCACTCTGCAGTTGTAAAGGTGAACCTGAACTCAGAGAAAAGAATAATAACCGTGTTTTTGCTCTTCGTCTCAATTCCACAGCTAAAAATAAAATAAAGGTTACCTCCCTCCTGCACTAAACCTCTCTCACACACTCCATCTTCTCTGTGTGCATGTGTGTGTGTGTGTGTGTGTGTGTGTGTGTGCGTGTGTGTTTCCACACTGGATTCAGGTGATAAAAGAATGTGAGAGGTGATACATATTGAAAAGTAACACAACAGTAAACCACAGCGATATAAAAAGTGATCATGAAGAATAAAAAAGAAATAATTGTTTAAAAATGATAAATTATTAGTTATATTATTTATTATTCATACTCCCTGTATTGTCTATAAAAATATCTGATTGTGACGAACAGCAGATGTTTACTGTGGAATACATACAGAGACATACTGACAGACAGACAGACAGAGAGACAGACTGACAGACTGACAGAGAGACAGAGAGACAGACAGGTATATTGATAGACCTCGTGAATGAAATCTTGTGACATGCTGAAAGATTTATTTTAGTTTAATCTCTCAGTATTTTCAGTTATTTTATTTATTTGCTGTCACTCTGCAGATATAAAAAGCGTGCGAAGAGTGAGAGCTGGAACACTGAGTCTCTAAGACAGTGTCACACTCACATCTGAGTCGTCATTTCCCCATTTATTCAGGATTTATTCATTAAACCAGGCTTCAGTATTTAAAACGCTCACGATTTCTCTCTAGAGTGAGTGATGATGTCATTGTCACATGTTAAACATGCTAAGAGGTGTAAAGTACACCATATCTTCACTTGAATGTGTTACTGACAGAAAAACAGACAGGTTGATTTAAGGACAGATGGATGACAAGAACATAGGTAGATAAGTTATAGACAGCTATACTGACAGATAGTGCACTGACCAGAGCGCAGTAGATCTCGGGCGGTTCTCCACACGTGATGTTCTCCGGCTCCAGATTCACTTTTACGTATTTGGTCATGTCGGTGGATTCAGGCTGGCACGCCATGTAATGCCACACGAGTCCATCATCTGTGTAAAGTTGTGATTTGCAGATGTCGTAGTGCCCCCAGGAGGCTGGGGAGTGCTGTATTGCATGGCTAATACACACCCAACATGCCTGCAATGCTAACGCTAACACTAGCTGCATGGCTGCTAAATCATTTACAGTGAATAACAACAGAAATAAAACACAGAATCCGATACGAGGCTTGGCTTTAGGATGTTTAGGTTTGTGAAGGCAGCATGTTAATGCTAGTGTTGATTTGACCAGTTCATAATTTTGTAAATATATACATTCATTAGCAGAGTGAACTGTATTGCTAAATACGGCTGCAAAATATAGAGTTAGCCGTCAGAAAAAAAATATAACATGTACGCGTAAGTCATTATATGATCCGAGAACAGCGCTAAATATAATATGTTAGCATGCGCTAATCATCTGGGAGAGGTCTTTACATACTTCACTTTTTGCTTTTCACTCGAGTTATTTCGTACCATATAAGCGTGTGTGATGTGCAAAATCAGAGGGAGCAAATGTCCAAACTTTGTCCCAAATCTGCTGATTATTAGAAATGGATTGTAAAAAGAATCATTTTTTTTGAAAAGATGAAAAAAACCCCCCGAGTTTTTCTTTGTCAGATGGTTCGACTGTGCTGCTCAATGCCACTGTGAGAAATAATTCTCTTTAAAGATGTTGTAGCCTTGTGTTCAGATTCCTCGCTTGTCGTTGTTTCCTGTGAGATCGTTTATCTATGAGGAATGAAAGGAGAAAAAAGGAAAGAGAAGGGATAGAGTGTGAGTGGAGCTAACAATATAAATTCCTACTAAATTAATATAAACATGTATAAAATTCACATTATTGTATTTGTATTTTGTGTATATAACAGATTAGAAGAATATGTAGCTATTTCAGTCATTTTCATCTTTATTTAAACTTTCAATATGCAAAAGTATGCTAGCACAGCACTGCCCCCTGCTGGACATCTGCTGAACTATAACAGTGAAGGTCCTTAACATTACAGTTACGTTGTAGAACGTTAACAGGTTGTCGTTTTTGTTCACTATGTGTTTGAGAAGTAGTAGTCCACTCCTCCGTCACTGTCACTTAGACACAGAGGCCACACCTCCTTCACTGTCACTTAGACACAGAGGCCACGCCTCCTTCACTGTCACTTAGACACAGAGGCCACGCCTCCTTCACTGTCACTTAGAAACAGAGGCCACACCTCCTTCACTGTCACTTAGACAGAGATGTGTTTTTGTGTGTATGTGCGTATACAGTTTATATGTGTGTATATGTTCGTGTGTATATGTTTGTGTATACAGTTTATATGTGTGCATATGTTTGTGTGTGTGTATACAGTTTATGTGTGTGTGTGTATATGTTTGTGTGTGTCTATTTTCTATCTGTACCTCTGATTTTATTCTTTCTATTAATTTTAGGTATATTCCTAAAACTTTATAGGTAGATAATGAACCTGGCAGTGAGAGAGTTTGAGACATTTTTCTATGAAATGTTTTAAATTGGTCGTGTCTGTGAGTCAGGAACACAAACACACCTCAATACACACAGGACATTCGCCTTTATTTCAGCTCTACATGAGAATGTTAACGTGTGTGTGTGTGTTTACGTGAGCGATGAAGGCAACACAAGCTTCTCTATAATCCACACAGGCTATTTATACACTTCAGTCCGGTCCAGTCACATTGCATATTTTATAAACCTTAATGGAAACCTCAGCACCTTCAGCGACTCCTATTTCTCTGACCAAATAAATTACAAACATCATTTATTCTTTATTTGGAGTGTAGTAATGGTATAAGTGTCCTTCAGAGACAACACAAAAATCTCAGTATATGATCGCACACGCACGTGTGTGTGAGTGTGTGTATGTATTTGTATGTGTGCATATGGGTGTGTGTGCACATGCATGTGTGTATGTGTGTGTGTGTGTGTGTGTGTGTGTGTGTGTTTGTTTCAGGAATCTCTAAACAGTTTAATTTCAACCAACAAAAACGTTTAGGTTTATTGAACAATAAGCCCTGCCCAGACACAGATGACCACACCTTTTACACTGGTACTGATAGCCATAGAGGCCACGCCTCTTTCAGAAGGGCCAACAGGTACACAGATCATCGGCTTTAACAGATGTGGTCTTTATGCCTGTCAATACCAGTGTAAGAGGCGTGGTCTGTATGCCTGGGCGTGGCCACTCTTACATTGATAGTAAACCTGTTCTTCTTCATCTACAAGGAAAAACGTATCCCATCATGCACTGTAGTATATTAGTGCTCAAAACACAGAATACCCATAAGATGTGCTGGTCATTAATATATGATGCTGTCTTACACATTTGACAATGTGTTTTAAATTATGTGTAAGATCTGTTTTGAGACGCAAATTATATCATAAATATGCTAATTAATGCATGATGTCATTTGTGACTTGATGATTTGCATATCAGATAAACTACAGTGACCCTAAACACACACACACACACACACACACACACACACACACACCTAAACATACAACATTTTAGCACACACCCGCATCACATCACTAGCAGATGTTCACTTTATTCCTAAAATCTCGCATCTCATTAAACTCGGGCTGCATTCCGGTGCAGTAAACACTCGACAGTAAACGGTGTTAATGAGGGGGAAAATTTCACCTGCCTTCACACTGATATTAACACAATTATCTCTAAAGTGTACTGTAGAATTGACCAACTGTACAGTCTGAGTGTTTTCTGTACACCACACACACTCCAATAAACACCTAATACTCACACAACCCAATCCCCCAGTACAACACAATCTTCAACACTGATTTAAACACTACAACACTGTGCTGATTTCTAATCATATTTCAATAAATAGCACTTCATCTGATTTCATTTCACACAGATCTGGAAGATTTAAATCAGTGGAGCATTTAAGGTGTTAATTACGCACTGAATATGCTAATGAATGTTTTTAAGTATTAGCCACACTATAGATGTTATATCAATAGTTCAGATGTTTAATGAAGTATTTTAATTCCTAAATATAAGTGTTAACGTAACATATTAAGTGTTATTTCTACACTTTAGGTGTTAAATCGCGTATTAGGTGTAAATTTGGTGTTCAGAGTATTCATTTAAAACATTACGTTTTATACATAAAGTAGGATTTAATTCAACACCACTGTTAGTGTATCAATATTTCAGGTGTGAACTGAACACTTTAGGACTTAATGAAACGCTGCTGGTGTTGAGCCAACATTTGAGGTGTTTATTTAACACGGTTATTACTACACCATTTATAATCTCTCACTGGTGTTAATACACTGTTTCCGGCCGTAATTCTTTTGATATTTTAGGTTTCGTGTTCAGACTGTAGGAGTTCATTCTGTATTCCAGGTGTTAACTACACTCTCCAGGTGTTTTTCGTGTCAATTTTTCTACATTTGAGGCATTATTTCCACACGGTTGGTATTAATTTTAGATGTTGATTCTGTGTTAATTCACTTCATGCTGATTCAAGCAGATTTACGATGCGACTATTTCTGATATAAACAACAAATTTGTTGGTGTTTGAGAAAAAACCTGAAAATGTTCCAAGTGGAACCATCAACAATCTGAAGAACCCTCGAGGAACCTCTGATCAGCGTTCTGTGTCTAATTGCTCATTTTATTTATATTTAGTAATTGTGAGTCAGGTATGATAACACACACACACACACACACACACACACACACACACACACACTGCACGGATCCCAGAGTTCTCCGGTTTTAATCCACATCTTCACTTCATCACAACTTCAGCCATAAAAACAGGAGAATTTCTCCACCAAGCCCATGCCCCTTCTCCATCTACACCAATAACTATTCAACTATGAGTTTGTTTAAATAAATTAATGTTCTCAGTGTCTCTCCTGCTCCCTCACACACACTCACACACACACACACACACACACACACACACACACATACGCACACACTCCTATCTGTCTCCACGGTGTGTGTGTGTGTGTGAGGGTTTGAGCGTGTTTATCCAGGGTGGAGGTTGAGGAGATGAAGGTGTTCCTCTCAGAGCCTCACTCACATCTGAACATCTCCACATGGACAGAGTGAGAGTACATCAGAAGCCCACACTCACGCTTCTGCTGGGTCCTAAAACCCACCCAACGACAGGATGGGAGGTGTTCCAATAGTGTTTACAACACACTCTCATCCACTTACCCTTGCCACTTCCTCCTCGTCCTAGTATTCGGAACTCAGACTCGGAAAAACATCATATTTCTGATCCATCTTACTTGGAATTCTGGGATGTGAGATCCACCTCAAACCAGAATCATATCATTTTCTTTGCATCAGTTTTAACATTATGAGCGTATTTAGAATATATTTCCACACTAAGTGAGTTTTGGATCATTGTGAAGTTGCATCTTTTAAAATATTTCCTGAACTTCTCCTGGAAAATTCCTTGTTATAATTCATGAAACAGTAAATCAGCCCCAAAGCCTGATGCCTGATGCTACCACCATCATGCTTCATGGCTAGAACCAGGCTTTGGTGTTAACATTCAGTACACTTTTTTTACAGCATTAATTCCGTAGCAGTGAAGCGTGGAGGCGTTAGTATCAGGGATTGACGCTACCTCCACCATGTTTCACAAGGTTTGATGTTAATGTTCACTGCCTATTTTCCATGGCAACACATCACTGTTACAGTTACACCACAACATCACGTTTTAATTCAAACATCAGAGTAATACAACTCTAAAATCCCTCACTTCGAAAATCTGTCATGTCAAATGTTTTACTTTTATTCAGCTTGAACATTTCTTTACATTTATCTGTTAGTCAGTATATCTATCTAAATAATCAACTACAGAATTATATTATTAAATAATAATCTACATAATAACTGTTTTAAATCATTCATTTTATTTTGAATATATTTTGCTTTGTATTAGGTTGTGTTAATTCTCAAACTAATACTACACTAAAATATTTGGGGGATTTTCGGTGCTAATTTGGGCTTTTGGACTAATATTTATGACAGAATATTAACATAATTAACATAATTAATGAGTGATTTAAGTGAATTGATGACTATATTTATAAGCTATGAGCAGGATGTGCTCAGTGCTTCATATGAGTGAATTGTGAATTAGTGAATTGTGAATGAGTCCATCTGAAGCTCCTTTCATCATCTCAATGAAGCTGTGAGATTGTGATGGAAGTGAAGTTCTCACACTGAGAAATAAAATATCACAAAAAAAAAAAAAAACAATTCAAAAATCATTTCCTCTAAGTGCAGGATGAGAGAAAGATTTAATTTCATTAAAACAACAGATATTCCTCTCCACTAATAGCTGCTGTGTGGTGGGAGAACTTGAGCATTATGGCTGCCGTCACGTCTTCCAGGTGGAGGATACACATTAGTGGTGGTTGAGGAGATCTCATTACATAACCCCCCCCCTCCCACCAGATGTTAACATGGGATGTTAGAAACATCTCAAAATTCGTAATCATAATCACTACGCCCACTAATCAGATCAGCTCCTCCCTGAACACACTCTCCCATAAGCTCCTCCCTTAACATGCTCTCACAATTGACCTTTGGACCATGTGACTGACAGGTGTTCCTTGTTACCCAGGTGTGTCTGTTAGATTGATTGTTTAAACAATGAACAGCTATGAACATCTACTCTTGGTTTTAGTCTTCAGTTTCACCTTTGAAGACTACATTTGTTGTTAAAAAGGATAAACCAACATGAAGGTTAGAGATCTGTCTGTTGGAGGAATGCGAGGCATTTTGAAGCAGTTTGGTGTAAAGTTTCAGAGACGTGAGTGCAGTCTGATCACAAACATCAACACCAACTAATGATAGAAACAAAAAGTCAGTATAGCTCCCGGGTTATTGTGTTGATGTCATATGATGAAGTTTGTGATTGGATTATTGATTTTAACTTAAGCTCCACCTTTTTTTTTAAAAAAAAAGTATGAAGTACGTTATTGCTGATGTTTACACTTCAACTGCTTCAGAGTGCAGCAATGCATTATGGGTAAGTTGAACATCTGTAATCTACACTGACGTCAACGCAATCCTCAACGACTTTTAAGATCAGGACATATTCACCAAAACATTTTTTGAGAGAGAGAAATGTGTATATTTAATATTAGAGAGAATTTAGTGAATGTTATTGACTAGATGAAGAGACACCATGATGGATTTAATCCGGACGATGAACAGATTCATCCTCAGAAATGAAAGCACTTAATCTAAATGACACAGGTGACTACATAGGGACCCTCCTGAGTGCACTTCAGAGCAAATGGTACTCTTATCTGTACAGAAGTGTGTGTTACAGAACACTGAGTGAAGGGGTGTGTGATGAAGTGGAGTCACTGTTACCTTCCTTTTATTCCGAGTTTCATAAATCTTGCAGCACAACAACACCACCAACTGCAGTGTTGTGTTCCCTCACCTGCCCCTTCTCTCTCTTCTCTCACCTGCCCCCTCTCTCTCCCCCTCACCTGCCCCTCTCTCTCTCCTCTCACCTGCCCCCTCTCTCTCTCCTCTCACCTGCCCCCTCTCTCTCCTCTCACCTGCCCCTCTCTCTCTCTCCCCTCACCCGCCCCCTCTCTCTCTTCCCTAACCTGCCCTCTCTCTCTCCTCTCACCTGCCCTCTCTCTCCTCTCACTTATCTGTACAGAAGTGTGTGTTACAGAACACTGAGTGAAGGGGTGTGTGATGAAGTGGAGTCACTGTTACCTTCCTTTTATTCCGAGTTTCATTCATCTTGCAGCACAACAACCCACCACCAACTGCAGTGTTGTGTTCCATCACCTGCCCCTTCTCTCTCTTCTCTCACCTGCCCCCTCTCTTTCCCCTCACCTGCCCCCTCTTTCTCTCCTCTCACCTGCCCCCTCTCTCTCTTCTCTCACCTGCCCCCTCTCTCTCTTCTCTCACCTGCCCCCTCTCTCTCTCCCCTCCCCCCCCCCCCTCT
>JAFFST010055801.1:37852-50553 GCA_022414735.1 Noturus placidus
GGGGGGGGGGGGGGGGGGGGGTTGAAATTAAATAACGAAAATGAGCTCAGAGTGCAGACTTGCAGCGTTAAATATTATTTAAGTCCAAATTTGTGAACGTTTTCTATGTGGGTCAGGGACTTGAACTTACAATCATAAATAATATTGTGATTTTTAATGTTGATGGTAAATCCACTTTAGTTATAGACTCTTTCAAGAATTCATGAATTGTTTGACATTCTTGGTGGTTTCCAGTTCTTTTGAAATTGCCCCTTCTCACTGGTAGCTTTGTGCTCGTTGTCTGTTGCGATGTGTTGGCCTGAGGGTCGTGAATTTGAAGCCGTGGGCCGGTTATCATCTGTCTGGGGCAATATTTGGCGCTTGGGTCAGACTTTGGTCAACCATGCTCTGAAAAGCCCATCTAGAACTTTATAGTCATTATCGGTTTTCACCCAGAAGATGACGGCTTCTCTTTTGAGTCTGGGCCATCTCAAAATTTCTTCCTGTTGTCTCAAGGAGTTTTATTCTCACCATTTCTGCCTCTGACTTGGTTATAAGTGATCTAAATTCACATCTGGACGTCTGGGACAATGTTGGTAATTTCGGGTTATTGTTAAAATCATTATACAAATAACATTTTAATTGTAATCTTCTATAAATGGAAATCACTGGAGTACAGAGTAATACAGCTGGAAGTATTGTCCGATGTGTCCAATAGCATGTTAGATACACATCAGTAGAGCCTTCAGTACACATCAGTACCGTTAGGGAAGCGATAGCTCACCTGGCTGTGGGCCGAGAACCCTGTTATACTCTCCCGGTTGCTGCAGGATCGTAGAGAGCTGTGACTGTGGTCATTAGCTTCCAGCCATGTTTATTTAAGCAGCCCCACCTTGTGGTGTCTAAAACAGAAGGGGTGCTGAAGCGGGGTGCTATTGTGTGAGGAGCACTTTTCTTTCTTTGTTGCTGGTCCACCGGCACACCTACTCCATTTTGCAGCAAATTTTATCAATCACATGACGTTTTTGACCAATCCTGCCCAATTATCCAGAAAGTCTGACCAGTCCTTCCTATTCCTGCAGAAATCTCGAACATGCCAGGTCACTTCTACAAAACGTTTGGCTAATCCCGCCTGATCCGACAAAAAACGTTGACCAATCCCACTCACTCCAACGGTTATTTTAGTTTGTATGACCTTTTTTCTAGTTCTCCCCAAACACATTAGTAAGGAAAAACACATCACCGATGATGGCTATAAGCGAGTTAGAACAGAAAGATGAATATATGCTGTAATCCCATCACTCAGCACCACACAAGCACCCAGCACACTCCATGTTAACGAACGTGGCCTTATTTGGAACCCTACTGGATCCCAGTCCCAACATCTAGTGTGAGCAGGAAAAAAGCTTGAGTTAAACTGATCAACCAATTATACATTATGTGCAGCCAGTAAACTGTTCGGCCTTTAAATGAACCGAATTGACATTGTTGCATCAAGCCTGAAAGACTCATTTACACCAGGTTTCAGGAAATGGCGAAAATTATGCAACTTTAATAATTGACTGGAACGTGTAATTAGACACACTTCTTCAACATACAGTGCCGTGAAAGAGTATTTGATTTCTTCTGTTTTTGTGAACATCTCATACTAAATTGTTTCAGAAATTAAAACAAAATCTGAGATCAAAGATAACCTGAGTTAACACAAAATACAGTTTTTTTTTTAAATGATAACCTTATTTATTCAAGCAAAAACGTTTTCCAATATGAACTGGGTCTGGGTGAAAATGTATTTAATAATGTATCATAGTTACTAATTCGCCAAATCTATGAAACTGCATTTATAATGGGGTTCAGCTGGACTAGGCCTGATTACTGCAAACACTATTTAATCAAATCAACACTTAAATAGAACTTTTTCAACAGCAGGAAGTTGGATAAAAGGTCTTACCCGATAACACACTATGGCAAAGTTGAAAGAAATTCCAGAAATGATGTTTGTGATTGAAATACATCAGTCTGGGAAGGTTTATAAAGCTATCTCAAAGGCTCGGGGACTCCAAAGAACTGCAGTGAGAGCCGTTATCTCCAAATGGAAAAACTCGGCACTGTTCTGAACCTTCCCAGAAGTGGCCGACCTTCCGATATTCCTTCAAGAGCACATCAACTACTCATCCAGGAAGTCACAAAAGAGCCAAGGACAACAGAAAAGGACCTAGAGACATCTCCTGCGTCAATAAAGGTCACTGTTCATGACTCCACTATCAGAAAGACACTGGGGGAAAATGGCATCCAGGAAGATTGGTGAGGTGAAAACCACTGCTGACCCAGAAGAACATTAAGGCATGTCTGAATTGGAACAAAATACACCTTGATGATCCTCAAACCTTTTGGGAGAATGTTCTATTAGAGCACTCCAAGAGCAAGATGTGTAATAGTCCACAAGATCACGACAGAACCCAGAGATACTTCTAAGCAACTAAGGGCGGCTGTGGCTCAGTCAGTAGAGCGGGTTGTCCACTAATCCACTAATCAAGTGTCCTTGGGCAAGACACTGAACCCTAAGTTGCCCCCGATGGCAAGCTAGCACCTTGCATGCAGCTCTGCTACCATTGGTGTGTGAGTGTGTCTCATTTGTAAGTCGCTTTGGATAAAAGCGTCTGCTAAATGAATAAATGTAACTAGACACCTAAATATCTCGGCTAATATCAGCTCCAGTTTTTGACCATTAACGGTACATTCACGTGCACATCCTCCCGCCGAGTTCACTATGAACCCTCACGTTGTGACAGACTGTTATAAATGCGAATGAAAGTAAGGAAAGTTTGGCGGAGGGGGTGGTTCTAGCGCTTGAACCCCCCCCCCCCATGTCCATACGCCCTTGCTTACAACCCTTTAACTCTGTCATTACATCAGTGTTTAATAAATGTCTTCTTAAAGAAAACCTGACTGTATTAGCAATTATACATTTTTCTTTGTTAAACAACAACGTTTTTGTTTTTTTTTTCTTTTTCAATCACTTCCTTAAAATATGTTACTATAGAAACAATATGGTATTCGATGTAGGCTATTAATAGAAACCTGTGATTTGGACCTGAAGTACTGTCAGAGCTACTGTTATAGAAAATAAATCAACACCTTCTGACCAATCACAATTGGGATTTCAAGAGCACTGGGTATAACAGGTATTCAGACATTATAAACATCTTACAAATACAAGATCATGCTGTTATTAAAGACAAACTGATAGTCTATATCCTATACTCTGTATCATTTGACTTATTTGTGAGCTTTAAGGAAATATAACCGCCAGAATTCTCGGATCTTGTATCATAATGATACAAATAATGAATAAGGGCTACTGTAGCTTAATAAAAGCTATAGTTACAGCCTGACCCGAGTGAAACCTGTTTGTTTTGTTTGTTTGTTGTTGGTCTTGTTAAAGTTTTAGCTTAAAGTGCTCCTCTAAATTGCTGTCTATGTTGTTCCATAATGGGAGAGACAGTTAAAATAGTCTTCCAGGATCTCATTTTACGAGTCATTAAAAATAAATTGGAGACATCAATCCTAATGATAAGTGGCCTTTTCAAATCTGTCCACTTATAGAAACATTTTGTTTCAGTGGTTCATTATGGTCCAGGTAATAAGTAATGGATGTTGGGACAAAAACAAAGAAAAAACAATGTGAATGTGTAGATTACAAAACTAATGAGTGTGGAAAAAATAAAAGAAATTCAGTTAAATTTGTTGCCAAAACGACTGAAGCTTGAATTGGATCTATTTGCATGATAAGTTTCTGGACAAAATTACATTTACATTTATTCATTTAGCAGACACTTTTATCCAAAGCGACTTACAAATGAGACACACTCACACACCAATGGGAGCAGAGCTGCATGCAAGGTGCTAGCTTGCCATCGGGGGCAACTTAGGGTTCAGTGTCTTGCCCAAGGACACTTCAGCATGGGATCACCCGGGCCGGGATTCGAACCACCAACCCCACGATTAGTGGATTAGTGGACAACCCGCTCTACCGACTGAGCCACAGCCACCCCATTTTAAGTACAAATTAAGTACATGATATTTAACATAACTCAACGAATTGCATTGAAAACCTTTACAATTAGGACATGTGCATAAGCACTGTGGTGCATTTTCTCTGAGCTCCAGCTCATTGTATTTGAAACGAAGCAATGATTATAATACCAAAATAACATTTAATAAATAAATAAATAAATAAATAAAATCACGACTCACAGTTAAAAATGCAAAATGGGTCACTTGAGTCATCTTTTCATTGAATGTTTTATATTTAAACTCAATAAAATTCAAATCCGGCATGGTATAGATATATTTTACCAACATTTCCTGATATAAGCAAAGTGTTTTGTTGAAATGTTTGGAGAAAAAAAATGAGTTGAAGTAAAAATGTATTTTTAGAGGTAAAGTTCGGATAAATCTGTGACACCGATGATGCAAATACACCCGCTCACACAAAAACAAACCAGAGAAATAAGTGCATGCATCCATCTTCTACTGCTTACTCCTTTATCATGGGGAACCTGGAGCCTATCCCAGGGAGCATGGGGCACAAGGCGGGGTACACCCTGCACAGGGTGCAAGTCCATCACAGGGAACATACACACTCACACACCCATTCATACACTACGGACACTTTAGACTCGCCAATCAGACTACCATGCATGTCTTTGGACTGGAGGAGGAAACCGGAGTACCCGGAGGAAACCATCGACACATGGGGAGAACATGCAAACTCCACACACACATGGCCCTGGGGAGACTCGAACCCCCGACACTGGTGGTGTGAGGCAAACGTGCTAAGCAATAAGCCACCGTGCGCCCCCAGAGAAATAAGTCAGTATTTTTATTCTTATTAATTCTATGGTTAATTTTTTTGACATAATATCAAGTTTGGGGGCAGGGGGTGGGAGCTAAGGGGTTCGGTGGCTTAGTGGTTAGCACATCTGCCCTGCACCTCTGGGATTCGGGGCTTCAATCCATCTCCACACTGTGTATGCAGAGCCTGAATGTTCTCCCTGTGCTTGTGATTTCCTCTGGGTAACCTGGTTTCTTCCTCTAGTCCAAGAGACATGCAGGTATGCAGGCTGATTGTCCATAGTGTGTGAAAGGGTGTGTGATTGTGCCATGCGTCTGGTTAGAACCCCGTCATATCCCTGAATTCCCTGGGATAATCTTCAGACTCCCCTCGACCCTGTGTAGGAAAAGCAGTATGGAAAATGGATGGAAGGAAGTCTATAATCTAGCTTTGCTGAACATTTATGGATTTTCAAAACTGTATGGTACTTAAAATGACACAAAACGAAACCACAAATAAAGGGTGGGGCTTGTAAGATTAGGGAAGATTTCAGTTTGTATATTCATAGTATCTGGATCTCTTGATGAGGCCACATGTGAAGGTGCTTCTGTGATTTCCGAGCCCCTTTAGTCTAATCATGCATTCTGTTGTCAATTTCTTCCATGATTTTTTGATGTGCATCTTATTAATAAGCAATATAACTGTCCTGAGTTATGAAACTATGAGGAGAGTTGATCAGGTTCTAAGGGTTCAAGATAACTGCATTAGCAGGTCATTTACCCTATAGCTCGGTCGTGACACTGCTCCTCTTATTAACCTGCCTCACAGCCTCCTTAATAAAATCGCCTTCTCACATCCATGACCCATAAGCCCTACATCACCGTGGAGACCAACATTTACCAAAAATAATGGCTTGTGACAAGTTTATAGCTTAATGGTGTACAGGGATGGTGTTTTACTCAAAGTGATAATAGATTATAAAATACACGAGCAATTAACTGATTGTTAAATTTGTCTTTTTTTTTTTTTTTTTTTTTAGATCAAGCTCATTCAGTACAATCTTAATTATTTAATTACTTAATTATGTTTGTGTGTTTCTGCGTGTGTGTGTGTGTGTGTGTGAGAGAGAGAGAGAGAGAGAGAAAGAGAGAGAGAGAGAGAGCTTATAAAATGAGAGAGAGTGAGAGAGAGAGAAAGCTTATAAAAATGAGAGAGAGAGAGAGAGAGAGAGAGAGAGCTTATAAAAATGAGAGAGAGTCGTTCATAAAAATGAAAGACACAATATTAGTAACTATTTGCATGATACATTGACATGCCTTGTCCACGCAGCTAATGGAAGAGTTATTGGGATCATCTTGGATTGTATCACCTGGCACAATTTGCTCCACTCCTCTGGGTCTGGAATACACATCCTCACAAAATACACCCACTTACCTCAATGCCACCTCATGACGAGCATCAGATGCTGTCCTGGAATACCCTGGGCGCTCAATACAAACCATCCAAAATACAAACCTCAATGTCACCAGCAGGCATATACAGGGACACACCTCTGAGGTGCATACAGAGATGAGGACTGCTGTACTGGAGACCCTGCTGAGGCCAGACCTGGAGAGTTGGCGGAGGTTGATGGAGTGGCGCAGGCGATCCTATTGAAAGGAAGCTCTTGACCAGCTTGGGAAAAATTCTGGAGTAACTCAAAGAAATGTGAAGATGACAAGCGTAATAGAAATCTGACATGAATCTCGATAAAAGCTCTTTTATTTAGATGCAAACTGAATTTTGTGTTCCTTTTTGTGTTGCACCTTATTGAGTACGGGGGCGCACGGTGGCTTAGTGGTTAGCACGTTCGCCTCACACCTCCAGGGTCCAGGGTTCGAGTCCCGCCATGTGTGTGTGGAGTTTGCATGTTCTCCCCGTGTGTCGGGGGTTTCCTCCGGGTACTCCGGTTTCCTCCCCCAGTCCAAACTCATGCATGTTAGGCTGATTGGCGTGTCTAAAATGTCCGTAATGTATGAATGTGTGTTTATGTGATTGTGCGCTGTGATGGACTGGCACCCTGTCCAGGGTGTACCCCGCCTTGTGCCCCAACAGTAGCAACCCCAATGGGATGACCCTGAAAAGGAGTAAGAGGTTGAAGATGGATGGATGGATGGATGGACCTTATTGAGCACCAAAAATGTCCACACTACAAGTGATCAATTTTACAATTAGTAAGATGCAGCATGCTGAAACTGCTGAAATGACGTTCCCAGCCTTTGGTCTCTGGGCCAGTAATTCATACTGTATAAACCAGGAAATGAGGTGGAGCATGTATGTATTAATAAGGGAACAAAATGCACGGACGTCCTCGGAAAGACTGGATTTTTCGAGGACGAATCTATCTGCCACCTCACACCTCACCATGACTCTTGATTGGACAGTGCCCATACGCAAGCAAGAACACTATTTGTTTCTGTTGTAAATTCATACTGTATAAACCATACAAAGCGTGTTAATGATGTCATCATGACGAGACTCAAACACTTAGTTACGTTACAATTATTTACATTGCTGTCATATTAGCTACACACCTCCACTTGTCCTTTAGGAAGCCTGAAATGACCTTTAAATTCTGATGGACTGTAGAGAGGGATGACATCCTCCACAAAATTCTGGATTTTTCTGAATCACTCTATATAATGATAAATGGCGCACTTATATAGCGCTTTTATCCAAAACACTTTACACTCTGTCTCATTCACACACACACACACACACACACACACACACACACACACACACACCAATGGTAACAGAGCTGCCATGCAAGGCGCTAGCTTTCCATCGGGAGCAACTGGGGGTTCAGTGTCATGCCCATGTGGGGTCATCCGGGACGGGAATGGACACTGCCAACCCTACGATTGGTGGACAACCCGCTCTACCACCTGACCCACATAACCATTACGGGACAATAAGCATACCTAATAATCTCTCTCTCTCTCTCTCTCTCTCTCTCTCTCTCTCCCTCTCTCTTTCTGTCAAGCTACTTATGATACTCCTGAGATGCCAGTAATCCTGACCCATTCTGCTTTCTGGACCTGCCTGATCCGTCCTGATGTCCTACTTCTGATTGGAGTTTTCATCAATTGGAAGTTATATGCTGCTTCTGAAGATGTCCCCACATGGTGTAACCTGTAGATCATTGGGTTTGCCAAGGATGGTGCCACTTGAAGACTATGAGGATGGCTTTGAACCTCAACTCATGTGAACAGTTATGCTATGATGGCCAGGACTACAAAATGGTATTATCGCCTCACTTGGGGTTCAGTGTCTTGTCCAAAGACACTTCGGTATATGGAGTCATGCGGGCCGGGAATCAAATCGCCAACCCTTCGATTAGTGTACGACCCACTCTATCACCTAATCCACAGCCGCCCTATTATCATATAATGCTAATGATAATGAGTCTTTATTGATGACGTATAAATTACAACACAGCGAAACTCTTTTTTCTGCATACCTCGATATGTGGATGTACATATGTTTGTGCACTTTTAGCGGATAGACTGTCAATGAAACACCTTCGCACAACATTTACATTTATTCATTTAACACACTCACACACCAATGGTAGCAGAGCTGCATGCAAGGTGCTAGCTCGCCATCGGGGGCAACTTAGGGTTCAGTGTCTTGCCGAAGGACACTTCGGCATGGGATCACCCGGGCCGGGATTCAAACCACCAACCCTACGATTAGTGGATTAGTGGACACCCCGCTCTACCGACTGAGCCACAGCCGCCCACAAGTCGCACAAAAGTGCTATTTCAGCCTTGCCATCATTTCGTTCATCACGCCTCGTCACAGGTTGTTTACCATGTTTATCACTGTAATTTATTCAGAAGAATATTCCCATATTCTCACGTTAATCATTCAAGAATCATTTCAGGCCCTTTTCTTATCAGAAGTAATTATTAGTCTGACATTAAACCAGGTAATTTGCAGTTATTGGATTACATACCATCTGTAAATCGGTGCATCTGGAGGCCACTGGGAGCAGAACATGAAGAGCAGAGTGATTAGCGACCATCTGCATGCTCACAATTTGCTTTTCAGCTTCTGCTTACTAACCACACAACACGAGAAAAAAAAGCCTTCTCACTGGGTAGTCGTACTGTATTTCTCTTCGAGCGTGAGATGCTTTGAATTATTAAAATTCCCGGCATTTTATTCGTCAAGACAAGAGCGATATCAAAAGGTCTAGTGTACATGTTCTTATGCAAGCACAAATAAATGAATCATGTTTCCCCAAGACGCTGAGCTTGGCAGCAAACATCTGTGGCGTAAATTAAAGCGCTTCTGCGGACTCACTAAGTCCCAAACATAAACAGTAACTAGAAAGTGACACTTAAAGGGTGAATAACATGTTTATTTGCAGGCTGAGACAATACTTACATGGTGAACCATCAGAACGCGAGAATAAAATAAAACGTTTCCTGGTGGGTTTTAATCAACGAATACCAGGGGAAACATTAAGCATAGTGAGTCAGGATATCTTGCCTACCTGAATTAAACGTGTTACTGTGCTGGCATTCCTGGTGAAATGAGCAGCCGGGGGGAGATAATAAATAAAAAATCACACTCTGAGTGACAGGTTCAATAACAAATTTAATTTCCTGTTTTAATGAAATAAGCTTCCTTCTTTTTTTCACTTAATTTTCTCTGTAATTATATTTAAGGCCTGGTTCATGCAGTCAGCAAAAAAAAAAAAAAAAAAAAAAAAAAAAGTTTATGAACAATGATTATAAACTTTAGATTATAAACTAATGATTCTGCATTATAACAGAACAAGTGAACTATTCTTAATAATAATAATAATAATAATAATAATAATAATAATAATAATAATAATAATAATAATAATAGCTGATTTAGTTCATAGTATAGTGATATGGCCCCAAATACTACTACTACTACTAATATTACTACTGCTACTACTACTACTACTACTACTACTACTACTACTACTACTACTACTACTACTGCTACTACTACTACTATTATAATAATAATAATAATAATAATAATAATAATAATAATAATAATAATGACCAATAATACATGGTTTACATTGACTATTATGTATTTGCTACAATTTTCATTTACATTAATGTTTAATGTATTATATAGCATGTTATATATCCTGTATAAATGGACACACGCCGTTATAATTACAATACAATGCAACATGTAATGAACTATATTACTTTACATAATGTGAGGTCTCTTGACAAATTATAGTATTTGTGTTAAATGTTAAATAAATATCTCAACACATAAAACTGTGTAAGTTGCTATGATAGATATACTAGATCAAGTGCATTAATACAAACCTTACCGGACCTCTGGTACCTTCTGACCAATCAGAATCAAGCTTTCGACACTGCTGTGATATAAATCACTATAAGTTAACGGCTGAGACTGATGTGATGTCAGCTGTCACATACAGTCTGTCTTCAGTATAATCTCTCAGGAGTCTTTATGCAGAACTCTCGAATGACATTCTTCAATGTGAGTCCAGGGATATACCGTCTTCATATTATTTCATCTCATATTATTGATTCTCCATTCCCTAGTTCCACCTGTCATCCTGCAAGTACACTTCATACAGTAAGAATAAACAACTCTGCACTTTTTCTTTTATACCCACAGAGTAACATTAGCTACAATAAAAGTCTCCTTGTACTCTAGGGAGCAGTACGGTAAACTTCACCGGCCATTCCCCAATTTTACAGTGCAGCAAAACTACAATTAGTCTGCTAACCTTTCCGTTTTGGTATTTAGAAATTCTCCAAAGCTTTGGTGCTGCCTAGGGTCTAGTCCTGAGACACCCATCACGATCCCTTCCTGGGATCTGTACTCGAGATGTAGGTCAGTGTAGGAATATTGTGGACTAATTCTGTCTGAATCCCTCTTTTTTTACATAGCTATGGATAATATACAGACAAACAAACTTCCTAGTTATCATCAGTGTACATCATTTCAGCAGGTCCTTCAGCCTCTTATGCATTACTTTCAATCAAAGTACCACTGAAGCCTTCAAGCCTCTGTATCGGTTTTCTAGTATTTATTCTTACACTCACGGTACAAGCAATTCAACGGATTACACTTAGCCAATCTACCTGGAGCACTTATTATTATTTTATACCATAACATGGCTGAATGCTTGATTCTGATTGGTCAGAAGTTTTTGTTGAATTTTCTATAACAGCAGTTTGTTGTTGTTGTTGTTGTTTTGTTTTGTGAGAAGAAGTTATATATTATATACACTTATGAAAGGAAGGAGTCTCCAGTGTCAGTGCTTTGTAACATTCAGATGTAAAGCTGTAAGACTTTGACAGTGGGATTAGCACTCTGTAGTTTTTCTGTAACATGACAGGCTACATTTTTGTCTTCCATCCATCCATTCATCCTCAACCGCTTACTCCTTTTCAGGGTCATGGGGAACCTGGAGCCTATCCCAGGGAGCATCGGGCACAAGGCAGGGTACACCCTGGACAGGGTGCCAGTCCATCACAGGGCACACTCATATACACACTCACATTCATACACTACAGACACTTTAGACACGCCAATCAGCCTAACATGCATGTCCTTGGACTGGGGGAGGAAACCGGAGTACCCAGAGGAAACCCCCGACACATGGGGAGAACATGCAAACTCCGCACACACACATGGCCCTGGCGGGACTCGAATCATTAAATATAACTATATACGGGTAAAATGTACAAAGTATTGTCCGTTACGCAGTTTTTAAAATGGAAATTACTGTGGTATAAGAACTATAAAACACTTTGAGTCTGTTAATGGAAAATAATCAACCTCGGGGTGGTAATGGTAACGCTACTTCACCACACCATGCAGTTACTCATTATTTTCCTATAACAGTCCTAAAACAGTGTTTTCGAGGCTGATCACAGTCTGGCCTTCAAAAGGTTCCTTTTCATAGCATGATTCTGAACATCTGGAAAAGACCAGCCTAAGTAGAAGAGTCCCATTTTAATTGATTACAAAGTCAACTTGAGAAAATCCCATCACTTTGTAGACAATACTACAATTTCCCTGAAAGTTATAATCATTGGAGACGACTTCCTATAATCAGTCCATAATGGAGGTCACTCATATGACTTTCCCCATTATAACTTCCAATGACCGTGTTGAAATAATTATGATGGTACAGGTTTCGATGTTTCAAACATGTAGCAGACCGCCTGAAACAATTTGTTAAAGCAGATGTTTGGGCTCCATCCTCCTCCAGCTATTTTTCCTACCAAGATGAAATATCGGCATAAGCGTGGTGCTATTCGGGAACTCAGTGTCTCTGTGCAGACGTCTTGTTGTGCCGAGGCCATGGATGAATATTCTGTCAACTCCACAGCGGCACTGCCAAACATGACAGGATACTCGTGGGGTTCAGTTCATGAGTAGTTAACGAGTCTAGACAGCTGCAGACGTATTGCCGAGCTCAGAAAGAGAGCTACATGGCTCTGTATGTCTATTTCTCTCCCAAACGAACTCATTAGCCAACTCATCAGACACGATGAAGCCAGTGAGTGGATCCTCAAGCCTGTCTGGGGAGGAAATGAAGCAGCTTTACATAGTCATGACTCTTACAAACCCAGACAGTGTTTGCTGCTTTAACTCTTTAATACATACAGAGTTTTCATGCAAGTGCAATGTTGTCTTTTTATAGGGCATTAGGGATGTAATGCAATGTCACTATCTGTATCAGTTTAGTACCCCGAATAGTCACAAACTTAGTATTATTATCCATCCATCCATCTTCAACCGCTTACTCCTTTTCAGGGTCACGGGGAACCTGGAGCCTATCCCAGGAGGCATCGGG
>JAFFST010055801.1:100227-110946 GCA_022414735.1 Noturus placidus
ATATATATATATATATATATATATATATACTGTATATGTTTCATGTACTATGTATGCCAATATATATATAGGGTTCATTAAAAAGATTGCTTTGTTTTTTTTTTTGTTTTTGTTTTATTTTTTTTTTCTTTTTATTGAATTGCATAAAAATGCATCCCATGAAGAGGGAAGAACATAGTGACTCTGAAGTTGTGACAGGACATCTGCGTGGAAGAGAATGGACCTGGTAACATAGAAGTACATAGCACTGATCAAAGTCAAAGTCGCCATCGACAGCTTCAAAGAAGAATGAGAAGAGAGGGAGATTGGGATGTGGCTCATTATCCTCATGTCTGCACTGTTTGAACATCAGCTCTAAAAGCTCGGAGCCTGTCGGTGCATAATTCAGTGATGTTAATTTCTTCTCCTGTGCCTTTTACAATTAACACCATGGATGTGAGAAGAAAGAGAGAGGGAAAGAACTAAAGACTTTTGGACTGAAGCCTTTTTTTTTTTTTTTTTTTCATGCCGAGGTACATAAACTCCTCTGTGCCAGCATGAGTTCAGCTTAGAATCAGAGGGCGCTATGAATAACCCACCTCTCTTCCACACTCCCCCGAAATAAATCACCCAGGATGAAGCAGTCGCATGTTTCTTCTCTGTGGGTCTTCCATCCAGGCTGCCACAAGAAGAAAACAAAAACAAAAACAAAACTATTCTGACAACTGCTGAGATTGTGCTTGCGAAAGTGTCTTTATTTGTGCCAATATGGGAATTCAGCCAGCTGGGGTTAAAACATATGCAATTATAACATGATCCCTAACCATGAACCAAAAATCTGAAAAAAAAATGTTCATGTGTAAAAGGGTTCATCTTTTATTTATTTAAAAAAAAAACATTGATTGTTATCTATTTAATAAGATAATTAATACAATGTTAAATAAACTGTTTGTAGTGTGGATATATACACAATTTATGGTGGAAAACGGTCCTCCAACATCCAACGTCACGCCTCACCAGTGGGTGGCACTGTGACGCAGCCGAGCCGACTGGACACGTGACTCCTTCTTTGCTAATTGCGCACTTCCGGGGTTTTGCTTTTGTGGTATGTGTGTTACTCTAAGTATCTCTAATATTCCTGAATGGCTTTAGTTTCTGTTCTACCAGTAGCATGACAAAAGCGGACCGAGGGCAGTCCTAGCATTTGCTTATATGTATGCTATCTTCTCTAAGGAGCAATAAAGACATTGACCTGCAACTGCTTCTGTCTCTGCCTCGTTCCATGACACCATTATGTTGACATTGTCATGTGACCTACAACTTAAAAAGGGCTGACACACTGACTTCTGCCATTTGTGATTCGGACTGCTCTTCCACGCCAGTCCCGTTGCCTTATGGGATAGCGCAGTGTCCATTTCAGAAACCTGGTGGAAGCAGTGAGTCATCTGGGTATTTCTCAAATACGGTTTTATAAATACTGATAATTCGGACATACTACTCCTTTGGCGTAATGCTTTTTGCTTACTGTATAGTACGGTAGTAGGGATATTCAGATGCAGCTTATTTCTATACTCTTGCATGTTTTATTTCTATGGGAAACCTGGTCATTTTATAATATGCATTATTGAACCTTGATTTCTTTTATGTCCCTTTTTGCGTGTTTTAGTTACTTTTGTGGATTATCCTTTTGTGATACCTGTGATTTGAGCTATTCTGTGAATTATGCCTGTATGATGATTTCTCTTAATAAAGACAGTTTGCTTTTACATTTGTGTTGGAATTGTCCCAGACAGCTCCATCCAACCCGTTCAGATGATTCAGAATGCAGCAGCACGCATTGTTTTCAGACCCCATGTCACACCCCTTTTCATCCCCCTCCACTGGCTTCCTGTAGCTGTCAGAATCAAATTCAAGACATTGATGCACACGTACAAGACCTTGTCTAGAACACCACCCTCCTATCTCAACTCTCTCCTTGAGATTTACGTTCTCTCACGCAACCGGCGATTGGTTAATGATCGACGCCTGGTACTGCCTACTCAGTGTGTGGCTTGAGTATCCTTTCCAGAACCTTCAAACTGACTGTCCCTCAGTGGTGGAATGAACTTCCAACCTCGATCCGGACCGCAGAATCTGTCACTTTCTTCAACACTTGAACACTTCATTACCCCCCACCAAAACCAATTTTTAAAAAAAGAATAAATAAATGAATGAATAAATGCATACACCTCGATTATTTACACTTTGGTTCTCTAGAACTCAATTAAATATCTTGCATGTATTTCCTCACCTCCAGGCTCCGGGTATTCGAGTCCCACAGTGACCCTGTGTGTGCGGAGTTTGCACATTCTCCCCGTGCATCGGGGCTTTCCTTCGGGTACTCCGGTTTCCTCCCCCAGTCCAAACACATGCATGGTAGTCTGATTGGCGTGTCTAGAGTGTCCGTAGTGTATGAATGGGTGTGTGAGTGTGTATGTGATTGTGCCCTGTGATGGACTGGAACTCTGTCCAGGGTGTAACCCCGCCTTGTGCCCCATGCTCCCTGGGATAGACTCCAGGTTCCCCGTGACCCTGATAAAGGAGTAAGCGGTAGACGACGGATGGATGGATGGATGGCTGGATGGATGGATGAATGGCTGGATAGATGAATGAATGGCTGGATGGATGAATGGATGGATGGATGAATGAATGGCTGGTTGGATGGATGGATGGATGGATGGATGGATGGATGGATGGATGGATGAATGAATGGATGGATGGATGGATGAATGGATGGTATTTCCTCATTTGTAAGTCAGTTTGAATAAAAACGTCTGCTAAATTAAGAAAATATAAAAAATGTCTAATAAATACAAAAAAATCACATTACAAATTTGGCTGCTGCCATCTCTACAGCTTTATCAACGGCATTGTGGATTCGACAGCTGGTATTTATATGCTTTACAATATGAATCTATTAGGCTTATGTCCATTTCAGTATGGCATGGAACCAACCACTTGCTTGAAGCTTGACATTTACTGTGTAAAGCATTCACAATTAGCTAGCAATTAAAAACAAATTTAAGCAGACTGCCTGATTTTGGAGCTGTTTGTTAAACTAGCTCCTTGTTTACCTAATCTTTGGAGAAAGCCTTGACAATCAAAGGATATGTTTCATCATTTTTGGCAGGTTTTCAAGAATTTAGCTACTGCGACATCAGACAGGTCTTAAGGCGTTCAGTGGATATAGAAAAGTCTACCTCCCCTGTTTTTTTTTTTTTTTTCATTATGTCATTGTAAAATAATGAAACCAAGACAGATATAAAAATGGGATCTTATAGTCAAAAGTTATCGATCAGGTCAGTGGAGCAATTTTGTTTTAAAACACTGTATAAGATCATTGTCAACAAGTTGAGAAAATGGGGCATGACAGTGACTTTTTACCAAGAAAAGGATGTCCCTCCAAATGGACAAAAAGGG
Organism: Noturus placidus; assembly: GCA_022414735.1. NCBI lineage: Eukaryota > Metazoa > Chordata > Actinopteri > Siluriformes > Ictaluridae > Noturus > Noturus placidus. The sequence goes on from JAFFST010055801.1 coordinate 103,666, forward strand.
AACCTATCTGAGATGCTGCCAACAGACCTACAGCAACATTATAGAAGCTGCAGCATTATCTGCTAAGTACTGTGCATGCTGTGCATGTGAGAACAATGTCTCGTATTCTTCATAGGTCTTTTTAGGTCACCCCAGACAATGATGTGAAAACTGTTACGGCCTGACGAGTCCAAGGAAGAATGTTTTGGGCATAATTCTAAAATATTTGTTTGCTGTAGAAACAAGACATCTTATCACCCAAAGAACTCCATACCCATGGTAAAGAATGGTGGAGGAAGAATCATGCTATTGGCCTATTCTCTCTCTCTCTCTCTGTCTCTCTCTCTCTCTCTCTCTCTCTGTCTCTCTCTCTCTCGCTCTGTCTCTCTCTCTCTCTCTCGCTCTCTCTCGCTCTGTCTCTCTCTCTCTCTCTGTCTCTCTCCCTCTCTGTCTCTGTCTCTCTCCCTCTCTGTCTCTGTCTCTCTCTGTCTCTCTCTCTCTGCCTCTGCCTCTCTCTCTCTCTCTCTCTCTCTCTCTTTCTCTCACTCTCTCTCTCTCTCTGTCTCTCTCGGACATGGCTGTCAGCAAAACAGTGTGTCTTTTGAAAAGGGCAAATATTCAGCTAATGGAGAGTTGAAATAGAGGTCTGGACCACTGTTGCAGCAGTAATTAAAACAACATTGCCTGAATCCATTAGAGCCAGTGCTTCAGACCCAGGCATGTTACAGCACTTTTGCTGTGTATTAGTATTGCACGTCATGAATGTAATTGAGTAAAAAGGGCAAATCCACCCAACAATTGAGGTTTTCTGACTAGTGGAGAATGGATCATGGCTTGCAACACATCTGGAGCTAGCCAGGCTCTTAAAACCTCCAACATTTGAACAGGCCAAAATGGCAAAAAAATAAATAAATTAATAATAATAATAATAATAATAATAATAATAATAATAATAATAATAATAATAATAATAATAATAATAATACAGTATATTAACTAAAATCTGATAATCATATTAAATAAAAATCAACCATGGGTTCAAATCTTTTCTTAGTCTTTTAATATTGATCGGTCAAACACCATTTAGCATAAGACAATATAATTGCAAATCCGAAACACAGAATTTGGTTGAATTCATCACAGTGGGTTGAATAAATGATTCTACAGTCATTTCTTCGAGCCCTCAAACTATACTTGTTCCTGCTGGTAAAGCAGTGTGGACATTTTGAGTTTATCTGCGAGAGTCAGTTACGTCAGTGATGAGTGTATTGTGCTGCAGTAGTGGCCTCAGTGTAAGCAGGGTGGTCCATCTAACACCTAACATAGTGTTGAAAAGTTGCATAAAACTTGAGACCTCATTAAATCATCATTATGTGAGCCAATGTGCGCAGGTAAGAATGTTGTATTGTTACTTTCTATCTGTGTTGTAAGTGTTTGTTTTCCAATAAAACGTTAAATTGCCTGAAAACTGCTGAAGAATAAATACAGCAATATTTCTGAAAATGGCTTCCCTCCGCAGGAGTCATCCTACATGCTGTGCACAAAGTGTGAATGCATGGTCCACTCGCACAATACACTCCTTCATACCTCCTGAAAACCCACAGGCACTTACCTGCTTCAGGGCTTTCAGAAATGCACATTCAGTCAGGGGCTCAGAGGGATGTTAGCAAGAAGAGTGTCATGACATTAACTACTTTCCCCCAACTTTACCTCCTTGCTCCTTGACAGATGCACTTTACAAAATTGAAGAGTGGAAGCTGTATATGCTTTTTGTTTAAAAAAACATACATTACTATACTGCATATAGCACACCTCATTAACAACCAATGCAGAAATGCCAGGCAGCTTTATGTGGAAGCTGACAGTGAGAGTATAATTTAAAATTATTTCAAGTTAAGAAATAATGTATATACAATAGAAGAGTTGTGATATTTGAGTTAAAATCTGCCTATATATGCCTAGATGGTGGTATTTAGACTGTAAGGATTAGATGGTGGTCTTTAGACTGTCAGGACTCGATGGTAATCTTTAGATTGTCAGGACTAGATGGTGGTCTTTAGACTGTCAGGACTCGATGGTGGTCTTTAGACTGTAAGGACTCGATGGTGGTCTTTAGACTGTAAGGACTCGATGGTGGTCTTTAGACTGTAAAGAGTAGATGGTGGTCTTTAGACTGTAAGGATTAGATGGTGGCCTTCAGACTGTCAGGACTCGATGGTGGTCTTTAGACTGTAAGGACTCAATGGTGGTCTTTAGACTGTAAGGACTCGATGGTGGTCTTTAGATTGTCAGGACTCGATGGTAGTCTTTAGACTGTAAGGACTCGATGGTGGTCTTTAGACTGTAAGGACTAGATGGTGGTCTTTAGACTGTAAAGAGTAGATGGTGGTCTTTAGACTGTAAGGAGTAGATGGTTGAATTTATACTATAAGGACTACATGGTAGTATTTAGATTATAAGGATAAGCTCGTGGTTTTGAGACTGTAAGGACTAAATTGCAACATTTAGACTGTAAAACGTTCAGCCCTCACCACTTTTATTCCAATATTTATCATTATGTTCTTCATTAGAAATTTAAATTGGACACCATAATAAACTGTCCAGAACTTTTGACAGCCTGTGCTTGCCTGATGTAGTCATTCGTATTATCACCTCTGCAAACGTTTGACCCGATTTAACTTCATTATTACTTCCTTAAGTCTGGTGCAGCAATAAGCTAAAGAGATACCGGGTGAACCATAGGTCAGTCTTTTCACAGTGGACCTCTTTATCTCCCTGATTAGCCGTGGTTTGGATTAAAAAGTGCATTTTTGTCCACAGCAAAGATGGCTTCACAATATACAGTCTGCAAATAGTACATAAAAAAAGCAATTAGGGTGAATGAGGGGGCAGAGGAAATTCTTAAGCTGTGCTTTGAAGACGTAAAGACTCAAGGAGTTGCAAAGATTAGAAGTTAATTCACCAATTTGAATCATTTTGTATAAAAAAGTCTTTTTTTTTTTAAACGGGAATGGTTCCAGATGCTTTCTTATGACTTCCTACGAACTTTCCCCAGAGATTGATAACACATGCTGACCTCCAAAAATTCGCAACTATTCTTGGGACAAATAAGAGTCCAGTGCCAAAAAATGAATGTCACTGTAGGGGTATAAGAATGAAGTAGCACTGGTAGGTAAGGGCTGCATAGACTAGTTAGGGTGGTAGGCATGTGGCAGATGCAATTATCCAAGCAACTTACTTTTCTCTCATTTAAACAACTGAGCAGTTGTAGGTTAACTCCCTTGCTCAAGAGACCAGCAGTGGAAGCTTGGCAGAACTTGCAACCTTCTGATCAATAGTCCAATAGTAATGGATGCCAGTTGACAGGGACTGATCCAGTCTTTTGGATGTTATGGTGGAAAAACCTCCCAGATTCGGCTGTAGACATAAAATCTTCCATCCATGATCACTGATCACTGAACTTTAAAGATAAATCTGTTGATGGATTTAAACATCCATGTTGTGCACTCACAGTTCTAGAATCAATGCACAGATGTATTTTTATATATATTCACTGCACTGCTTTATATATATTTTAACAGTCCTTGTTAACATTAGATAGTGTAAGAAAATCATTGAAGCTGGAAATGAAATTTTTAGCCTGTGTATGTAATGGTCTTGACCAGGCTCCAGTTTGTCCCATTTCTTTTTGTTTCCTCATGAGTTACCTTTTGTGTAACCCTCCTTTTCACGTGGGTTCCCGGTTCACTTACCACCCTGCCTTCCTGCTTGCACTGCACTACACCCAGCCTTGCTTTGCCTCCCCTGTGGTTCATGGACAGAATGTCTGACTTCCACACCACCAACCCTAGTTTAAGCCCCAGTCCCAACAAAAACACCAAGCCATGCTTCCTCCACCATATTTACCTTTGTTAATATTTCAATTAAACCAATTTAACTTTGTCTCTCAGAGTCTATGTGCTGCTTTTAGATCCACAACAGCCACTGTTCATGACAGAGTATGGTTTTCATCATATTGTATGCTGTAGTGGGGTAGTGGTGGCTCGGTAGTTAAGGCTCTGAGTTACTGATCAGATGGTTAAGGTTTCAAGCCCCAGCACTTCCAGGCTCTGAGTTACTGATCAGAAGGTCAAGGCTTCAAGCCCCAGCACTTCCAGGCTCTGAGTTACTGATCAGAAGGTCAGGGGTTCAAGCCCCAGCACTTCCAGGCTCTGAGTTACTGATCAGAAGGTCAAGGGTTCAAGCCCCAGCACTTTCAGGCTCTGAGTTACTAATCAGATGGTCAAGATTTCAAGCCCCAGCACTTCCAGGCTCTGAGTTACTGATCAGAAGGTCAGGGGTTCAAGCCCAAGGAGTGCAAAGCTGCCACTGTTGAACCCTTGAGCAAGGCCCTTAACCCTCTCTGCTCCAGGGGCACTGTATCATGGCTGACCCTGCACTCCGACCCTAACATGCGATAGAAAGAATTTCACTGTGCTGTAATGTACATGTGACCAAAAAGACTCATTATCATATAATTTATCTAATAAAAAAGCCTAAAATTAGCAACGTTCTAAATCATTTCTGCTTTAACTATGGAAAAGACAACGTGTCCAATAATTTTATTTGCTAGTTACATGTTTAGCAGACACTTTAATCCAAAGCGACTTACAAACCAATGGTAGCAAAGCTGCCATGCAAGGTGCTAGCTTGCCATCGGGGGCAACTTAGGGTTCAGTGTCAAGAACACTACGGCATGGGTTCACCCGGGCCGGGATTCGAACCACCAACCCCACGATTAGTGAACAACCCACTCTACCGACTGAGCCACAGCCGCCCTAGTAAAATGTCATACTTGCACATCCTTTAGTAGGTCCATCCTTTGTGCATCCTTAAAATCCCTGAATCCATCCAGACTTACATTATTACAAACTTTTTTAGTAATGTCACAATATTTACAGAACAATTCTTAGTAGTTATAAAATAAATAAATAAATAAATAAATAAATAAATAAATAAATAAATAAATAAACTGTTAACTTTGTATTGGCTATTACAATTCATGGCAGTGTTAGATTGCAAGAAACTATAGATTTAAAAACTTTAGATTAGATTGTCTAACGTGGCCTTTGATTACTGTCGTTTGAGTATAGTCTTTAAACACCCACCATTTACATTCCCACTACAGTGACTAGTGGTTTTAAATTGCATCCGTCCTGTAAATTCTGCATAAAAGCCACCCTCCACTCCTTTTTTCTGATAAATTGCCATACATTTGGGTAGCGACATTTGGCTGAAGTTTAGACCTTTATCTGATTTCCTATTCCCTGAGCTTGTGTACAATACAGTGTAACAATTGCCTTTAAACAACTGGAGTCCCATGGGACCGTGTCCTACACTCATTCGCCCCCGCTAAACAAATGCAAGAGCCATTTACAACAGTGACAAGGCAATTCACTGGGCAGTCAACACATTCTTGTAGTGTCAGCATAACCGAGCAGTGTTTTTCCATGATGACAGAGAACAAGAGGGAGTTCCTTTTAAAAACTAATTCAACAGAGATTTTTAATCAGCTTTTTTGTTGACTTTGCAATAAAAGTACCGCAGTGCCAATAGTAAAGGATTTAGCCTTGAGGTATTAAATAGACCTGCAGTTATTCTCATCAGTGAGCTCTAATGTCAACCTTGTTTTATTTATGTGATTAAACAGTCAGTGGGGAAGAAAAAAAAAAATGAGGATAATAGAAATAATGAATAGAAATGATTCAGGGGTAAACAGTTATAAGGAATAGTGGATTTAAAATGAATAGCTACAGTCATGGAGTGAGAAGTATACTCATTGTTGCACTCTGCTTTGGGTATAATATAATTCCCACACACGCCTATAACATAATTGCCTCGTACTACATGTAGTATACGCCATTTGAAATTCAGCCACAGAAAATCGAGCTGTTTTGCACTGAACTTGGGCCTGAGATTGTTATTTAAAACTAAAAAGCCAAACTAGAGACGTGCCTGTACTTTTCAGAACTAATTTCTTTCTCATGTACATTCTCATTCCTTTCTATTTTAGTTTTTTTTTTCCTTTTCAGAAACTCTACCTAACAGCAGTATATATTACTATGGCTCAGTCGGTAGAGCGGGTTGTCCACTAATCCACTAATCGTAGGGTTGGCGGTTTGAATCCCGGCCCGGGTGATCCCATGCCGAAGTGTCCTTGGGCAAGACACTGAACCCTAAGTTGCCCCCAATAGCAAGCTAGCACATTGCATGGCAGCTCTGCTACCATTGGTGTGTGAGTGTGCTATCGCTTGTAAATGTAAATATGATATTTCTGTAAAGCTGCTTTGAGACAATGTCCATTGTAAAAAGCGCTATACAAATTAATTAATTAATTGGGACCAGAGAACTAATCCTAGGCTGTAGTATTTATTTTCTTATTGAAAGAAGATGGATTCCCTCTTCTGTATCAATCCTATTGATATTTAGACATATGGATGTTCTCTTTTCCTTTTGCATATTATACATGTATAATGGCTCATACATGGCTTATTTTAACATTGCTGGCTAGAACGTGTGTATCCAAGTTCCACTGCTTAGATATTCGAGTGCTCTTGAGCTGGTTTTCCCAAAGATGTCTCTGTATATTGATCTTTCTTTCCATCATAAGAATCCACTGCTGCTGGAAAGCATCCCTACTAGATGACGCTGTGCTTCACCATTGGGGTGATTTGCTAGGTGGAGAGTGGTGTCGTCATCCAGATATAATGTTCAAAGTGTTAAATCTTAGTTTCATCAGAACAATCTTCTTTCGCTTGGCCTAAGAGTCCTTTTGGTGCCTTTTGGCCAAAACTCCAATCAATCTATCATGTACTGAAGAATGGCTTCCATGTGGCCATTCTACCACAACAGCCTGGTAAGTGGAGTGCTGAAGGGATGGCTGTCCGTCTAGCAGGTTCTTCAATCTTCACACAGGAACTCTGTATTTTGGATTCTTGGTCACATCTCTGGGTAAATCTCTTGAGCTGTTTGCTTTGGCTTGGCAAAAGTGGGAAAAGTCTCGCTATCTCTGAACGTATTTGATTTTCTGTTTAAGTAAATGAAATTAGTTGTTCAAGTGACGGGTGTCTTATGTCCTTGAATCCCTTGGGGCGGCTGTGGCTCAGTCGGTAGAGCGGGTTGTCCACTAATCGTAGGATTGGAGGTTCGAATCATATCCAGGTGTTAGAATGGCCAAATCCAAGTCCAGACCTGAATCCAATCGAGAATCTGTGGAAAGAACTGAAAACTGCTGTTCACAAACACTCTCCATCCAACCTCACC
>JAFFST010055801.1:117749-120249 GCA_022414735.1 Noturus placidus
GAGAGAGAGGGGGGGGGGGTGAAGCAAGAAAACAGGCACACACCTCAGGACAGAAGAGTTTGTCTCATTAACTTCAAGAGAGAGAAAACATGAGAAGCTGGTGAAGGAAAGACTGTTTATATCTGCTATAATGTAAATGGGAACGGGAGCTAAATTATTTATTAGTGAGGCATTAGTGAGGTCAGGCGCTGATGTCTGGGGTACAGTCGGTGTTCAAGTTCATCCAAAAGCTGTTCAGTGGGGTTGAGGTCAGGGCTCTGTGCAGGACAATCAAGCTCTTCCACCTTCTTCCAACCTTCATGGAGCTCGCTTTGTGTACAGGGGCATCGTCATGCTGAAACAGGTTTGGGCCTATATACAATAAGACCAGACAAGACAAAACATGATTTCTTGACACATATAGTACACTCACACTCTGAGAGATAACCGTTAATATTTAACTTTCTTTCTTTATTAATGAAAACATTCTTGGCAAATGCTTTCGCTAAGAATTTCACCTAGTGCTGCAATACGAACGCCCCTGGCCGTCCGTCTTAATCACGGCCCTGGTTCCAAAAACCCACAAAATAGAATTTGAGTCCTATTTTATTATTTCTAGCTCAGGTATTCACGCGAGTTTGGCTGCCCGCTTTAAACACTTTACTTTGTTCAAAGTAAATGCCCCGGACCCTTGAAAGGAACTGGACGCCCAGCCAAGGGCATCCGGGGCGGCAGGGTCTGGGACAGGCAATGCCTCGCCTCGTGGTGGACCACCAGCCCAGTCCCGAGATCCAGCTACGAGCTTTTAAACTGCAAAATAATATCTGACACCGGCAGCATTTTTTTCCGCAATGTGCAATTTGCGTCTGTGCAAAAGTGTCCCAAAATCTAACAGTGTAAAGTCGGCTTTGGGGAGAAACACAGTTCCATAACTTCATTCAAACCATCCATACATTTCATCAAATGACTCAAAAGTCAGGCCTGTGAGAGGGGAACAAAGTTGTATAAATAATGCAGTCAGTTCTCTCACAATACAATTAACACATTAACACGTGTATGAGTATCACAGTTCTACAGCACTAAATACGAGCTCTTTATTTAAAGATTAATTAAAGGCCTCTGACTGTATAAATGACTGCGCGTTAATTTCATCTTTTTAAACATGGTCACGACACAGGATGCTTCTGAATTAGTCTGAGAGAGAGAGAGAGAGAGAGACAGAGAGAGAGAGAGAAAGAGAGAGAGAGAGAGAGACCCCTCATGTGCAACACAGAGGAAATCGTGAAACACTGAATGTTGACACCAAACTGCAAGTTCATTTTGCATTCACACCAGCAAAGTACTCATCAGTTTCCTGTCATTTCACGAATAGGCAAAAAAAGTTTACTAGTAAACCGTATTGTCAGACACAGAAACAACTTATATGAAATGATCAACAGTATGATGAAACATAATGTAAACAATCACTTATATAAACGCCAGGATGTAGCTGTCTTTGAGGAAATGCGTTGACGTTGGCGGTTTCGTAAGTAAACTGAGACGGTCTCGGAACTCTAGTGAGAAAGTGGTTAGACTCTGAATGAACAAAACTGCAGGACGTGCTTCAAAAATCCTGCGTTTTGGGTCGATGTGCTGAAGTGCTGAAGAAATGCCGTGTGTTCTGAAAAGTTGACTTAAATATACTTCAAATTTTACAGCACCAATGAACTTCCTTCAAAGTTTTATTCATCTGTTCATTTGTTCATGTTCAGTAAGCACTTTATTCTGGTCAGGGTTACGGTGAGGACCGGATCTATCCCGGGAACACTGCACATGAAGTGGATGAAAGATGAAACCACAGTTATAAGATTTTTCTTCCATTTTTTTTTGTGGGAACTCAAGTGAGTGGGGAACTGAAGAAACACCACAAGATTGGTTATGGAGGAATCATTTGAGCCAATTGTATGGATTTGACATAATTTGGGCGGTGGTAGAGCAGGTGGTAGAGCAAGTGGTAGAGCAAGTGGTAGAGCAAGTGGTAGAGCAAGTGGTAGAGCAAGTGGTAGAGCAAGTGGTAGAGCAAGTGGTCCATTAATCGTAGGGTTGGTGGTTCGATTCCCAGCCCACGTGACTCCACATGCCGAAGTGTCCTTGGGCGAGACACTGAACCCCAAGTTGCCCCCGATGGCAAGTTAGCGCCTTGCACGGCAGCTCTAATTCCATTGGTGTGTGTGTGTGAGACACGAATGTTAAGAAAGCACAATATAAGTGCAGAGCATTTACCAAATGGTATTAGAATTTTCTCAATTCAAATGTTTCTTGACTCAAATAGTCAGCTGTCACTTTATGCATAACTACATTAATTCTCCTCGGTCTGTATTAATGCACTTAATTAGCCAATGAGCTCCCCATACACTCTTACATTATATTAGCGGCTACTTTTTAACCTCAATTATGTTTCAAAACAGTCCAAACGTGAGACTGAAGATTTTACAAACTGAAGATTTTAGTGAAATAGTCATGTTTTTAGCTAGCAAGTGTT
>JAFFST010055801.1:125249-129035 GCA_022414735.1 Noturus placidus
ATGTTTTAAAAAGTGTTTTAAAAGCAAGGCTATGGATAGAGTTTATGGCTGTATGCAGAGCTTGGCAGATTTTCAAAAGGTGTTGGGTTATAGTGGAGTCCTTTGTACAAATAATAATGATTAACTGAGGGGTGTGTTTAATAATGGAAAATAATGGTTTAATAAAGGAGTGTCAAAACTCAACTCTCTCTCTCTCTCTCTCTTTCTGTCTCTCTCTCTCTCGCTCTCTCTTGCGTTGTCCTATTCTATGTCTTTTTCTTTTTTTCCCCACTCTTCATCTCTCTCTCTTCATCTCTATCTCTCTCTCTCTCTCCCTCTCTCTCTCTCTCTCTCCCTCTCTCTCTCGTGTTGTCCTATTCTATGTCTTTTTCTTTTTTTCCCCTCTCTTCATCTCTCTCTTCATCTCTCTCTCTCTCTCTCTCTCTCTCTCTCTGTCTCGCTCTCTCGCGTTGTCCTATTCTGTCTTTTTCTTTTTTCCCCTCTCTTCATCTCTCTCTCTTCATCTCTCTCTCTCTCTCTCTCTCTCTCTCTCTCTCTCTCTCTCTCTCTCTCTCTCTCTCTCTCTCTCTCTCCGTCCTATTCTATGTCTTTTTCTTGTTTTTTCCCCCTCTCTTCATCTCTCGCTCTCTCTCTCTCCCTCTCTCGTTGCCCTATTCTATGTCTTTTTCCTTTTTCCTTCTCTTCATCTATGTTTCTCTCTCTCTCTCTCTCTCTCTCAAAACAGCTTTTAAGTGTTAAGTTTTAAAAGGAAATCACAACACAGCACAGAGCAGTTAAATATTTGTTTGTATCTGCATATCTGCAAACAAAATCCAGAGTAAACCAATATATATATATATATATATATATATATATATATATGCATTGAAGCTCTGTCGAACTGCCCTCAAGAGAGGATGATAATGCTCGGAGGTGATTTTAACTGCACATTAAACCAGGAACCATAAGGAGCCTCATCTTTACTCCTCAAAGCTTCTTAAAACTACAGTTAACTATCACACGTTGGTGATTTGACGAGAGACATTTTTACGAAGGTTAGATGGTACAAACTCGAACCATGTATCTGCGGCATGTATCTGTACCTGTCCGCTTCTATATAAAATAATTCTTTATGGTGGTTCCATAACACCAGACTCTCTGTGAGATCATCACTATATCTCAATAACTGTCTCTGTTCTGTTAACTAGCTCTCATCACACAGGATACTACAAGATCACTCTTTTTATTCACTGCTTTCAGCTTTCCTGGAAGCCAGTAGTGGGATATGAACAAAAGACATTATTATATTATTATAGATTATACAATTGAGATGAAAAAAAAAAAAAAAAACCCTCCTACTAAGGAATCTACTTGAACATGGCAAGGGCTTGTTCGAGCCCACTACACTCAATGAAATGACATAGATGCACCTACTATAGTCTTCTTTGGACTGGAATGACAGACAAGCCAATATGAAAAGGAAATATCTTCATATTTTAAAACTTCCAGGAATAAATGATCAGCATAACATCCAGACTTTTGCTATTTCTTTCTATGAGGAGCGTTTCAATCAGAGACCTGTGATACAAACACAATGAAAGAAGTCCTTCATGACCTACCACAACTCCTAGAGGGAGAGCAGCAGGGGCTAGAAGAACCCATGATGTTCACTCCGCTGATATGAACTGTTCACAGTGGACGATCACCTGGGATGAATGGTCTGTTAGCTGAATTTTACAGAAAGGCTTCTGGAACATTCTTGGTGAGGACCTGTACAACATACGGGTAGTACAATTATCATGGAACACAAGACCTGGTGTCGAGTATCAATACTCAGTCCGTACAGGACTTTATTTTGTGATTGTTGCGGCCAAAAATGCTTCAATTTGTTGCGGCTTTTTTGAAAGTTTGCCACTTGCCGAGTGTTTTGTCTTCCACGGTGACATTTATCGCTAAATGAGACCCCTTGAAGGATCACGGCCATGAGGGTGCAGATACTGGCACTGGTAGTATCCATGTTTCTACCCATATGTTTTTTTCAGGTCATCTGGGATGGATGATGAACCCAACCCCCCACTTCAATATGTACTCACCGTCCACTTATTAGGAACACCTGTTCACCTGCACATCATTGCAATTGCCTAAAGCAGCCAATCATGTGGCAGCTGCTCAATACAAACGAATCATGCAGACACAGGTCAAGAGCTTCAGTTAATGTGATATCAAACATGAGAATGAAGAAGACGTCTGATCTCTGTGACTTTAACCGTGGTGTGGTTTTTGGTGCCAGAGGAGCTGGAGCTGGTTTAAGCATTTCAAAAACTGCTGATCTCCTCAAGCCAGGAAGTAACTGAAATAATCACTCTTTACAAACATGGTGAGCAGAAAAGCATCTATCAAACATCGACCTTGAGGTGGATGAGCTACACCAGACCATATCAGGCTCCACTCCTGTCAGCCAAGAACAAGAATCCGAGGCTAACATGAGCACGGACTTCGCGAAGCTAGACAGTTAAAAACAATAGAAAGAAACAAAAATTCATTACCTGGTCTATTTTCCAGTCTTTAAATGTCCAGTGTCAGTGAATCTGTTTACTTATCATTATTTATGGTACTGGGTACACAGCACTGGGCGGCTGTGGCTCAGTCGGTAGAGCAGGTTGTCCACTAATCCACTAATCGTAGGGTTGGTCTAGCACCTTGCATGCAGCTCTGCTACCATTGGTGTGTGAGTGTGCTCTCATTTGTAAGTCGCTTTGGATAAAAGCATCTGATAAATGTAATGTAAACTTTCTTTCACTCTGTCTCTAAAATATACCACACGGTCATTTTTATAACTCACTAGACAATTCTCACATCTCAATCTCATAACATACAGCCATGGCCATTTTTATTAATCCACCTCTTAGAGAATGGATCGATTCTGGATAGCAAGAAAACAACCTCAAAACCTAATATCAATGTCCTGTGATTAGCTGTAAAATTGTCCAAATCATCATTTTTAACATTCCTAACAAAGATGGCTGACAAACACGTGATCTACACACTACATGGCAGTGTGAACAATGCACCAGGCAGCAGAGCAGAAAAGAAGCCACGCTCTAAATCTAGATCAGGGTCGGCTTTAGTACAAGAGAAAATAACTCGTCTGATAAATATGTCAGACTGATGAAGGCTGTGTGCAGGAGATCTTGATGATGATCTTGATAATGAATTCAAGTCATATAGTTTAGTAGAGTGAAACCATGGTAGTTTGTACACCATGTGACTCCAGGGTTAGTATTGTAAAAAGCCAAAGCCAGAAATATGATCAAAATGTCATCCAGAAATTCAATACGGATGCCAGTGGAATGCTTTCACAACACTTAGCTGCTTTTTTCTTTCTTTATTTTTTTGGCAAAGCTGAAAACACAGAGTGCTGAGCTGGAGGACATGTCCAGCGTCATCCATCACCAGGCAGAATTAACTCCAGAAACAATTAACCTTCAAGTTATTGATATGCAACCACCAGCTATAAACTGTCTTTGAGTGTGGTAGTATATGCACCTTCATTCTTCTTTTTTTTTCCCTCCATCATTTTCAGCTCTCTATCAAATGAGGTGGTGGATAACAGAATTATTGGCAACCTTCATAAAAATGAGAAATGTTAAACACTTAACTATCAGATGTAATAAATTATATTTTTGATATTTTATATTATGTAATAAATGAAACATGCAAGGGTGTTGTACAGTTTTCTTTAAGGAGTGCACATTTATATATATATATATATACACACATATACTCTCTCGTTACCCTATTCTATGT
>JAFFST010055801.1:129514-143807 GCA_022414735.1 Noturus placidus
GATGGATGGATGGATGGATGGATGGATGGATGGATGGATGGATGGATGGATGGATGGAACTTAATTTAACTCCTGATCCGTACATCTTGTGGAACGTTCTGGAAAGATTCTTTTATCTTCTATCTACTGTCACTGAATAAGCAAACTAACCATGTTTCAAAACAAAAACAATGTCAAGAACATTTACATTTGACAAAGATATCCATGTAATAATATTTACTCGACTTTACGTTTCTAGATTTTAATTTTTTTTCCCAGTTTGCTACATTCCAGAAAGTTCAGACAACACTATCTGAATCGAAGAAGAACACAATCCTGGGACACACTTCCAGTGCCGCTACGAGTCAAACCGGAGTCCTTTAGGGAGCATTTCGTTATAAAGAGTGTATGATTTTCCGGGAAGTTTTTTTCTTTAAATAACGATGGAGAATGTTCATTTCATTGATTTCATTTTGTGGGGAGAACCTAGCAGAGATATACCGTCCTGTTCCGAGCACACCATGGGATATGATGTATAGAGCAAGGGCTCTATAAATAAAAGCAGGTTTATTTCGGAGATCAGTAAGGCTTAGTGTTTAGGTCGGGCTATTGGAGAAAACGCCTGACGAAAAAATCCCTCCATGTGTCATACTCTCTCTATGTATATTTATACACACACTATAGCTATATATATAGAGAGATGGAGAACGAGAGAGAGCGAGAGAGAGAGAGATAGAGAGAGAGAGATAGAGAGAGAGAGAGAGAGAGAGAGAGAGAGAGAGAGAGAGAGAGAGCGAGAAAGAGAGTAATTTTTCCAGAGTTTGGCTCCTTGTCCCACAGGTAAAATGTGTGTAAAGTAGTGTGTGCCCACCCACATTGCTGCCTCGCTCTCAGCACCCCAGTGGCTCTTCGTCTACAGCTCATCTTATGTACTGAGGTGAAATATTTTCACCTGACCATATTTGACATTTTCTAATAAAACACATGCTAAGTTTCCCCCGGTTCTCCGACTCGTTTATAGCCTGGATCGCAGAGACCTGTCGCTCAGTCCAAGGAAGCTCAAAAAAAGCAGCATGCTGTTCTAGTAGCAGGAGGGCAGGATGGTGTCACGTAGAGCGAGCAGATATAATTCTCAAGACATCAGAACCTGGCGAAGGATCACTCCTCTTGGGATGAACAATTTTTGGCTGAAATTTCTTCTACGAAAAGAGAACTCACCAGCATCAGTACTGTGAACTGATGCTCCAGTCATACAATGGCAACAATTTGAGAAATTCAAATCACATTCAGTATACGTCATGGATGATTAAAGACTGTAGGTGGAGCTACATTAGACGTCATTTAGTTCACTACTGACATTGGTTCATTCCTTAATTATGGATATGTGACATTTTTATGTGACAGGATGTTCAACACACCATATCAGACAAGTGTAGCATGTCATATCCTAAGCAGGTGAACACTCTGCTGTGTATTCCATTCATTTGCCAAAAAAAAAAGGAAGCTAATGAACTAACTAGCTACCTCACCCAAGTGTGTGCTCGTAACTTACTCTTTATTCTGAACAATGCTGAGTAAGTTATATAACTGCACTGTGTATTATAATCTGAGGTCACCCAGATGACGATGGCTTCTCCTTTGAGTCTCTCAAGGTTCCTTCTTCATAACAAGGCGGCTGTGGATCAGGTGGTAGAGCGGGTTGTCCACTAATCATAGGGTTAGTGGTTCGATTCCCGGCCCGGATGACTCCACATACCGAAGTGTCCTTGGGCAAGACACTGAACCCTAAGTTGCTCCAGATGGCAAGTTAGCGCCTTACATGGCAGCTCTGTTCCCATTGGTGTGTGTGTGAATGGGTGAATGAGACACAGTGTAAAGCACTTTGGTACCGCTAAGGTTAAAAAAGCGCTATATAAGCTATATAAACAGACCATATCATCTTATGGAGATTTTCCTTGCTACCGGCGCCTCTGGCTTGCTCATTAGGGATACAATTATACATTTTTCATTTAAATCTGGAACTGATCAATTTCTGTAAAGCTGTTTTGTGTCAATCTCCACTGGTCAAAGTGCTATACAAATAAAATTTAATTGGATGGACAGTGTTTGGCTTGCGGCAAGCTCGACACACTCAATATGGACACCACCTGCATTATAAGAGCAAATATTTGTCATATTTCTATTAAGAATGGAGAGTATTTATGGTGTAAATATTTCTGTTACCCTCTGTCAATAAGGTCATGGTACACACTGGGTATGAATCACTTCAGGTAGAAGTTTTATATCAGCGGAAAAACAATAGTTTTGCCACATTCTTGATCGGGTAATGATTATTTGTTGCACGGTTTAAATCTTGTTCAGTCACTTTACAGGTGAATACCCAGAGGAAACGGACATGCGCAGTAACTTTCAATCAGTCTTTAAGCTATTTCAGCTATTTTATGTTACCTCTATGTTAGCTATGTTAACCTCAGAACTAAAGAATCAACCTTAACATGTTTTGTCGAATCAAAATATTGCTTGATAGTTCAGTAGACAGGTTAGCAAGTAGCATTTCTTACAACGTCATGTAAATAAGCGTCATGAATATTCGTATTAACAGCCAGGTGATCAATTAAAGGGGAAAAATGGTGGGTATGTTATATTCTCACGGAATTTGTTTATGTTTGCTTCCCCTTAGAGTTAAGCACCACAGCTAGCATCACTACTACACTACGCTATGATCACCTTTATCCTACGATGAAACATTTCTATGTTGATAGGCGTGGTGTCTTTCAGGATGACTCCGCCCCCAGCTACAGGACTCACTGAATGGTTTCATGAGGATGGAAATGGTGTCATACGCTATTGCCTTCACAGTCACTACATTACAACCCAATGTAACTCCTATCATCATCGAAACACCATTCAGGGGATGATCTTTTGGAAGGATGGTGTCGATTGCGACAGTACATTTACATTTATTCATTTAGCAGACGCTTTTATCCAAAGCGACTTACAGATGAGACACACTCACACACCAATGGTAGCAGAGCTGCATGCAAGGTGCTAGCTTGCCATTGGGGGCAACTTAGGGTTCAGTGTCTTGCCCAGGGACACTTCGGCATGGGATCACCCGGGCCGGGATTCGAACCACCAACCCTACGATTAGTGGATTAGTGGACAACCCGCTCTACCGACTGAGCCACAGCCGCCCTGTACTGATCCAGAGAGTTGTATAATTAATACAATTGAAGCTGTTGGGGTGGCTTATGGTACCTTACTAACAAACTTTATGTTATTGTTGTTGTTGTTGTTGTTGTTTTTTTTTCCGTGTAATTTGTCACCTGTCTGTGTTTCCAATCCCCATATTCATGAGGCAGAGTGGAAACTGTCAGGTTGAAAAATGGGGTAACCCAACAAATGAATCAATTCATTCAGTGAGAAACCGATATAACCAGGGCTACCACTGTGCTAGATCTTGCTTAGCTGTGCTTGTATGCCCTTTTTTTTATTATTATTATTATTTTTTTTTTTTCTTTAACTACATGAAATTGACTTGTCCGGCCATATGTCACACAATTGGGAAACTGGCTGCTTCTCTCACAATCTGTGCAGGGGATTTGTTCATTCTCCTTCTATTACTCTGGGCACCAAGAAGACAGATTGAATAATGAGATTCAGGGCAAAAAGACAAACAAGTTTTCATTGATACCTCTCTCGAGATTACACATATGCTCATAACGTCCTGAGAGTGCGCAGGTCTGAAAGCTGACGTCTCAGAGCAGTCAATGCGAGGTAAATTTTCATCATTTTTTTTCATAAATGCTGACAGCGTTTAACAAGACCGCAACAACGCTCTAAAGAAGAATCTAAAGCACTATTCATGCGATTATTATTATTAGAAGGAAAATCTTTGAGATTTTAGTTTCATCTGAATCTGTCATATTAAGCTGCTTTTAATACATGTATTAAATCTGTCCGAATAAACATGATGGTAAAGACACATGCTGTGGTAAAACGAGCCTTAAAAAGGCGCTTTCTTCAGTAGCTTCTGAGAATTGTTCAACATGGAATCTGCTCTGGTAGGCTAACACGCTGTTTTAGGGTTCTACACAGAACATGGATTCCATCAGAGGGACAACCAAAGTATCCAGAAATCAGGAATTACAAATCGATCGCTCTGGTGTCCTTCAGTCATTGTGCTTTGAATGTTTTAACGGTAATAATAATAATAATAATAATAATAATAATAATAATAATAATAATAATCCGGTTTCCTCCCCCAGTCCAAACACATGCATGTTAGACTGATTGGCATGTCTAAAGTGTCCGTAGTGTATGAATGTGAGTGTGTGTGTGTATGTGATTGTGCACTGTGATGGACTGGCTCCCTGTCCAGGGTGTACCCCGCCTTGTGCCCGATGCTCCCTGGGATAGACTCCAGGTTCCCCGTGACCCAGAAAAGGAGTAAGCGGTTGAAGATGGATGGATGGAAAATAATAATAATAATAATAATAATAATAATAATAATAATAATAATAATAATAATAATAATAATAATAAGAGGAAGAAGAAGAAGAAGAAGAAGAAGAAGAAGAGAAACAAAATAATAAAGAACATTTTGTTACTCTATAAACTAGTTCAGAACTCCATTGTAGCTGCAGTTCATAGCTCATAATGAACAAAATACTCAAATATTACAAAGCTTTATTTCTATTACTATTATTTACCCTAGCGCTGCTGAATTCTGCATTCTGATTGGTCAGAAGCTTATGATTAATCACAGGTTCATATCAATGTGCTGATTCTAATACATTATCGCTTCTATAGCAACAGCTCATTCACGGGGACTTGTATGGCAGACGTAACACTAAAAGCGCGTGTAATAGTTGACGTGGTGAAGGTTTCTGTAAGGAGATTAGTCTCAAGTGTCCGTGAGGTAAAGCTGTAATTTTAAAGGAGTCATATGATGCTTTGTTTTTTTTTTTTGTTTTTTTTTTAATGCTCATTATTTTGTTTATAGGGTGTAATAGAGTAGGTTAACATGCTTTACTGTTAAAAAAAAAAAAAAAAAATACATTATTTGTTATACATACTCTACATTATTGCAGTACTTCTGTTCCCAGGCTGCTGCTCCGACTGAGGTCCGGTTTCTCTAAAGCCGCTCTTTCCGAAGAGTACTCTGATTGGCCAGATGACCCATTGAGTTGTGATTGGCCCAAAACGTTAAGCGTGTGTCGGAAATGTGACGCTCCTTATCATAATGGTGCGCTTCATCTTCCATGGTTTCTAAAGCAATTCTAAGCAACACAGCTAATACTGTCTTCGGTTTTACCCGAGTCATATTCTGAAAATGCGGATGATCAAAAGCAGATCAATCGGGAACTAACCTTGCAAGCACGACTTGAGCAGAACGTTTCACAGCGGCAGGTTTTTCTGTTGTAACTCTCTTACCTTTCAGAGACGATGTTACAATGGTTTAACTTGGATTATGAATCCACAAACAAAAGAAGACACAAAATACAGACAGGTCACTGAAAATATGCGTTACTGTACAGGTTTATAGGTAAACATTCTCACAGTTGAACATCAAAACACAATAACTTTAGCTAAATGGTAAATGGCACACTTATATAGCACTTTACACTCATTCACCCATCCACACACACCCCAATGGTAGCAGAGCTGCATGAAAGGTGCTAGCTTGCCATCGGGGGCAACTTAGGGTTCAGTGTCTTGCCCAAGGACACTTTGGCATGGGATCACCCGGGCCGGGATTCGAACCACCAACATTATGATTAGTGGACAACCCACTCTACCGACTGAGCCACAGCCGCCCCAAAAAGTGCAAGATTGTTCGAGCAAAGTGGGAATTGCTACATTTCTCTAGAGTAGCTTATGTGTATAGCCTGAGTTGTACTTTCGCAGGTTCAGGAAGCTGTCATCTGTAAAATGTGCAGTGCACAAGAAACTTTTGGGTTGTACTTCTCAGGAACAGAGTTATAAATAAATAAATAAATAAATAAATAAATGTTATTAATGGGGTTTTGCTTTCACATGGCAACACACAGCATGTTTACGACATGGCACCAACACTAACACAATTCACTGAAGCCTCGCCTTCTTTCTTCACACCTGCCTTTGTGCATGGAGAACATTAAAAAGCATCATAAGACCCCTTTAAGATTTCAGACGTTTTCAGGACAGATGAAGATGTGTTTTTTTTTTTTTTTTTTTTTTTTTTTTTTTTTTTTTTGTCTTAAATAAAATTTCAAAAAAAAAAAAAAAATGATAAAAGAGAGAAAATTGTTTAATGTAAGTGAGAACAGGAACTAACTTGTTCCTCCGACGTTCCACAACATTAAAGTATGATGTGTTATTCTTTACTGAATAAAGAGCTGGCAACCCTGATCATAGCACATGCATCCTCACATCTAAACAAGAGAATGAATGATGCTGTTCCTCGATGTTATTCAAAACTGCATTTCTCTTTGAGATTTCTCAGACACGTACATGCGTTAGTAAACGAGAATGGGAACAAACGAGAGATCATGCAGGGAAAAAGTCAAAGCGTGATAAGCAAGAGTTGGAGAAGGAAGATGAGAAAAGGTTAAACAAGGAATGAAAATAGAGAGGACTAGTAGTCAGAATGCAGAAAGTGTAACACTGCCCCCTAGAGACATGATCACGAACAGCCATAAATGCTGCATCGACGTTATTTTCATATATATATATATATATTCCATCAAGCTAACCCAGAGAAGCATTTTCCCATCTTTCAAACTAATAACACAACCATGAACAGGTTCAACCTGTGAGCTCAAATCGGACGACATGCAGAGCAGTGCATGCTGGGAGTGAGTCTGTAGCACGTCACAGCTGAATCTGTCCCTTCATTGATCGCTCTCTCGCCACACCTTTTAAATATTGCCCAAGAACAGATCAACACTGCTGCTTGATTTTTAGTGCTAATCACTTTTAACGACAAAGAGAAATCCCTCTTCATGTCACCTTCTTACCTTTAACGTTCAGTGCTAAATGAGTATTAACAAATGAAGAATAATTGCTCGTATTGAAGTTTCTGGATGTTTTATTTTTCTTAGGTTTTTGACGCAACATGACGATAATTATTTCTATGCAAACTCAAATTAGAGCTCAGCTGTTGTACGGAAAACCTACATAGCAAGGCAGTGACGAGTATATGTATGAATCAGATTTAAATGATAAATAAATGAATAAATAATCCTCCGCTCAGAAATCCTGTCAGGTTAGCTCATGTTAGCTAGACAGAAAGGTTAAGAGAATGATAAACATTTCTGAAAGTGACTTAAATAAATCTTATCAAAAAGCCTGGGGTCACTCATGTTAGCTAGCTGGTTAAAGTCAATAGTTAGCTCATGTTAGCCAGCTGGTTAAAGTCAATAGTTGGCTCATGTTAGCTAGCTGATTAATGTCAGTAGTCAGCTCATGTTTGCTAGCTGGTTAAGGTAAATAGTTAGCTCATTTTAGCTAGCTGATTAATGTCAGTAGTCAGCTCATGTTTGCTAGCTGGTTAAGGTAAATAGTTAGCTCATTTTAGCTAGCTGATTAATGTCAGTAGTCAGCTCATGTTAGCTAGCTGATTAAGGTCAATAGTTGGCTCAGGCTAGCTAGCTGATTAATGTCAGTAGTTAGCTCATTTTAGGTCGCTGATTAAGGTCAATAGTTAGCTCATGTTAGCTAGCTGATTAATGTCAGTAGTCAGCTCATGTTTGCTAGCTGGTTAAGGTAAATAGTTAGCTCATTTTAGCTAGCTGATTAATGTCAGTAGTCAGCTCATGTTAGCTAGCTGATTAAGGTCAATAGTTAGCTCATTTTAGCTAGCTGATTAATGTCAGTAGTTAGCTCATGTTACTTAGCTGGTTAATGTTAATAGTTGGCTCAGGTTTGCTAGCTGGTTAATGTTAGTAGTTAGCTTGTGTTGGCTTGATGGCTAATGGAAACAGCTAGTTCATGTAAGCCAGCAGGCAAAAACTAGCAGTGAAGATTTATAAACTGGACTCTCAAAACTCATGTCAGATTACTTGACGTTACCTAGCTGGCTAAGGACTGTGGAAATCCTAATATAATTTGTAATGGTGTTAATGGTTATAATGGGAATTGTATTGGCTTTAATAGGCACTGTAATGGTCCATGTGGGGCTCTACTGGTAATTTGTTGCCATCCTGGTGGCATGCTATGTCTAGTGGACTTTAAGGACCAATAATGGTAATGGTTTAATGGTTAGCTGCTGGTTTTCAATGGTATTTGTAGGGTAAACCATTAGAATTCCTGTGCTGGTTTTTATTTTTTGTTTGTTTGTTTGTTTTTCAGCAGGGTGGCTAATGTTAGAATAGTCAACACAGATAGTTATTAAAACAATGTCGGTTTGGGGTTGTCTACCAGCTTAACCAGATTAAATTTTAAACCAAAAAAAAAAATAGAAAATGAATAGCATAGAAGGTAACATGAATGTGATTAAAATGTCTGTGATCCTCACAGAAATACTGGCAGATTAGCTGAGCATTTCTAGCTACTTACAGTTAAGTGTGAATATCACATTAATATCATAACGTTTACACATATGACTAAATATTTAAAATACAGACTTTGTCATATAAATAAAATTTAACGGCAGTGTGTGAATCAAACTGTCACCCAATTTAGCATGTTGTTGCTAATAGCTATAAGAAGCTGCACAAACTGCTCACCTACTTTCCAAAATCCAAAGTACAAAGCTCAAGCATAATAATGCAGGTGGCCCAGTCTGTCCATCTCAAGCCTGCAGTGTGTGTGTTAAAACTGTAGGGCTGGCAATCCTAACCTAACTTAACCTGAGTTTCCTCTATCATACACTGAGTTGTGTTTTTCTAATAGACAGCCTGAGGTCCCGCCCTGCGCAGTGTCACAGCAACTGATCTTATGAATATTTAATCTTCTTCCCACACAATCCCCCCATAATGTACAAGGTAGAGAGTAACTCCTACACTGCAGTACAGCGCTGAGGGTGTACAGGGCTTTCCATCCAGCTCTTTTATGTGAGTTTTGAAAAAAATAAAAATAAAAAATACTAATGAGCGAAGGGGGTGCACGGTGGCTTAGTGGTTAGCACGTCCTCCTCACACCTCCAGGGTCCGGGGTTCGAGTCCCACCAGGGCCATGTGTGTGTGTGGAGTTTGCATGTTCTCCCCGTGTGTCGGGGGTTTCCTCTGGGTTCTCCGGTTTCCTCCCCCAGTCCAAAGACATGCATGGTAGGCTGATTGGCGTGTCTAAAGTGTATGAACGGGTGTGTGAATGTGTATGTGGTTGTGCCCTGCGATGAATTGGCACCCTGTCCAGGGTGTACCCCGCCTTGTGCCCGATGCTCCCTGGGATAGGCTCCAGGTTCCCCGTGACCCTGAAAAGGAGTAAGCGGTTGAAGATGGATGGATGGACTAATGAGCGAAGCTCAATTAACATAATTTAAAAACACCAAAATATCAGATCTAAAATAAATAAATAATTGGGTTTAACTCACGAGTCTCAAACATGCTTATTGTTTCTTTCTTTAAGCCAAGTGGCTTGAAGAGGAAATCTATTTTATTATTGTAGAAATTTCAATGTTTATGAATGCTTATTGATTATTTATTTATACATATGCTGAAGTTCAATTCAATTCAATTCAATTCAATTTTATTTGTATAGCGCTTTTTACAATAGACATTGTCTCAAAGCAGCTTTACAGGAATATAAACACAGTACACACACAGTAAAAGTGAGAACCAACTGATCCCAACTGAGCAAGACACTGAGTGGAGACAATGGCAAGGAAAAACTCCCTAAGATGTTTAAGAGGAAGAAACCTTGAGAGGAACCAGACTCAAAAGGGAACCCATCCTCATTTGGGTAACAACAGACATTCTTAAAGAGACAATTATTGCTTTAAATGTAATCTGTTTGGCTTTGAAAAGCCTTTGTCCCAGCAGTCTGGATTTGGAGTAGATGAGAGCTCCATCCAGAAGTAGGACCTCCGAGACCGATCATGCAGGTCCGGAGAGCACAAAGGACCAGGATCTCCAACATTCCTATAAACTCATGTGCAGATTGTTAAGACTATCTGTGAAGTAGATACTTCACTTAGACTGTGAAGTATTGTATTCCTCTTATACTACAGAAATTCACCAGTGTTTATGAGTCAAGGGCAGCAGTATCTCAGCGGTTATGGTGATGGTATGTTATACTGAAGGTCATGAGTTCAAATCCCAGCCTTGTCACTGCTGGGCCCTTCAGCCATGCTCTTAACCCTTCATTGCTCAGATTTATAAATGATATCATTGTAAGTCACTCCAGATAAGATCAAATGTAAGTGTTTATTTATCAAACAATGACGTCATAATTTTTATCCATTTATAGTTGCATTTAATGATGAACAAAAAAAACCTAGTTCTTGTTATCACTTGCATTATAGCAGCTATAAACATTCATTGTTCCCCACGTAGTTACAGCTGTATCTCAGACTGGTTCAAAGCACTGAAGCTGGAGACTCCATCCATAAATGTTCCTTAAAACTCCACCATTTAAAAACAAACGCTTTCGTGCAGAGACGTTTATGTCACAGTGAAGTAGTTCCAGCTTACATTTGTTATATTTCAAATGCTATATTTATTTAGTTATATTTATTATTTATATAGCTTATATTCGTTTATCCATTGTTTCAGCTTTGTCCGTGTCTTGTTTAAATTATTCATAAGTAGGTCTGTGTAAATAAAAATTTGGCCACATCGATTCAATCACATTTAAGCCGTCAGAACGCCTCATACAGTATTCATAGAAAATGGATTTCCTAATTCATTTGTAAATAAAGGTCACCCATCATCCTCAACCGTTCATAACCCTACGGACGAGTTCAGTGGAAAGATTGGCAAACGTGGCCCTGTGTTGTTAACAGACCTGACACAGCAATGTTGTTGAATAGAAAGCATGAGGGTTGTTGTTTTTATTTTTTTTTAAATTTTTTTTATAAATATTACAAATATGATATTAAATGCAATGCATATTTATGGAGTTATGGAATTCATTTCAGGGCGTGGATAAAGAAGAATGCTAAATAAAAATACAAAAAAGCGCTGTATATCTGTACAGTTATAATAAAAAGTGTGACACGATCGTACGTTTTGGCTTGGATAGCAGAAAGACAAGGGGCGGGGCTTAACCCTGCTAACCCATTTATCTGCTATTCAGTGATCCCTTGATTTTCCTGGCATCCGCTTCATCTTATTTCACACGTTTTCTCAGTCTTAAATGCGGCATTCGCTTTGCTAAGTTGGTACAGCATTGTGACTCATCCAGCACTCACTACCACAGCGTTGGTGAGAAGAAGTGAGAAGCAAGAAAAGCGAACAAAAACACAGTCGATTGATTTGGACGTCATGCTGGGCCGAAACACGACGGGGTCCCATCGGAGGGTGGGTACAAGCAAAAATATTTCACAGAATACATTTGCTGGATCTGCAAAGACTCCAAGAGCAACAGGATGTTTTTATTTTCCTTTCAGTTTTTTTTTTAAAAAGAAAATATGGCCATAATTTTTTACATTCATTCAGCAGACATTTTTATCCAAAGCAACTTACAGATGAGTGCACACTCACCAATGGGAGCAGAGCTGCATGCAAGGTGCTAGCTTGCCATCGGGGGCAACTTCAGTGTCTTGCCCAAGGACACTTCGGAATGGGATCACCCGGGCCGGGATTCGAACCACCAACCCTACGATTAGTGGATTAGTGGACAACCCGCTCTACCGTCTGAGCCACAGCCGCCATAATTGGATATGATGCATTCCGGGGTAACGCAATATTTTTCCTAGGAAGAAAAGACTACATGAATGGAATTGATCTTAGTAATAAGGACTGTGTCAGGTGGGTCCTGATGAAACAATCCATATGAGAAAAAAAAGGAAGGACCGTGGTCTCAGGGGAGGGAACATAGATATTTCAATAAAGTGCATCAACATCTCTATATGTCTATATATAAGCTTTTAAAAAAAAATCGATCAAAGCTTGATTTGCTTTTGATTTGAGTTTGATTTGCTCTAAAAGGATCCCCCCCCCCGCATCAATCGATCTACAATTCCCTGGATAATACTTTTATTTCCTTCCGTAATTCTGTCAACACCGCTCTCGAGACAAGAAAATCAAAGACACCTTTTGGACCGTTTGGACACCTTATAAACAATGGGGAATTGGAAGCTTCTGGGTCACTGTTTGGTCTGAAAATTCAGACAAACCAAAGGATGACATTTAGACTGATAAAACTTTGATGGGAGTAACCAAGGGTGTGTGAGATGACAGAATCAAGGCTGTCTGAGAAGCGAGGTGGATTGATGATGTGTCAAAGTGGGACAAGGATTCTGGATTCTTTCACTGTGTTCTTTAAGGCAAGATGGAAAGAAAGAAGAAGACCAGTTAAATTCCATCCATCCATCCATCCATCCATCCATCCATCCATCTTTAACCGCTTACTCCTTTTCAGGGTCACGGTGAACGTGGAGCCTATCCCAGGGAGCATCGGGCACAAGGCGGGGTACACCCTGAACAGGGTGCCAGTACCAGTTAAATTAATTTAAATTAACAATCTTTATTAAAAACAAAAAGCATATGCTTATACTGTTTGTTGCCATGGTTCTTGCTCACTACTACTCTACTCCAGACTCCAAACAGCATAACGCACTTCTGAGGATAAATGAATGAATGAAATATAGCTTGATCTCTTAAAGCCACGGTTCTCAAAGTGGGGTCCAGGGACATAAACATAGACGTTTTTTTTATTACGGCGGGGAAAAAACAAAAACAAATCTCACCATCATCAGAGTTATTAAATTTATCGATGTGTTTTTCTGTCTTCAATCAGTGGAACGTTCATGAATAAAAAATAAATAAATCTATAGATTGGACAGCCCCAAGGGCTGAAATTGATTGGCTCTAGGCACCTTTTTTTCTGTAGGAAATAAAATTTTAAACACATTCTCGAGCAAAATGTAGATGTATATAGGTAAGTGTTCATCAAATGGCTTGTTCTTGGCAGCGTTTATTGAAAAATACATACCAGGATCTCTAGCGAAGACCCTCCAGTTCAGTTTTACTGTCAAATTAACTCTATTGATTTGCCTCATAAGGTTAGTAAAACATTGCCCGAGGCATACCCGGATATATTTCTGTTATCACTGCGAAACAGTTGCAGAAATCTAGAGAATCCTATATAAACTTCCACAGAACATAATCAAACTACGAGATGTGTCCGGTTCGTCCTGTGTTCCAGGAGCCCAAATGTCCTAGAAATATTCACAAAAAGCTTCAGCTTGATCATTGTGATGTCTTTAAACTCTCCATTTGCCTCTCTGACAGCACGATAGGTGTTTGATAAATTATGCCATATGGTGCAATTGAGTGAAGGCTGACGAGGTTGAAAAATAATTTCTTCCCTGCTGCAGTATTCATCGCATGAATCACTAAACTCAATGCCATAGGAGCAAGTATGCACGAATAATTGTGCTGAAGAATGCAGCCATGCTGGCGTACGGTAATAAGAGAAGCCCGGTTAATAAATAAATAAATAAATAAATAAATAAATAAATAAATAAACGCTTGTACAGTAAAGTTGCCTTGAGAGACGTTCTCTCGGCTTTTCTGTGAAGCTCTACCGCAGTGAATCAAAGAGAATAAACGTCTGAATCAGGCAGATGAAGCAAAGCAATGGTCAGTGATGACTCAGTGGTGCATGGGTCAATGGGAAATGCTCGAGTTTCCTTTTCTGACACAGTAACACCTGATTATTCACCCTCTCCCATAAAACAACTATAATGGGGAAAACACACACACACACACACACACACACACAGACATGTAGTGGAAAAACCTCAGTGTAATCTCATAGGTATAAAAAATAGTCACACAAAGCTCTGTGCCGCCATTACTAAAGTGAAAGATTGTTGCTTTTATACACTGTGCTTTGTTTCATTTCTTTCCAAGGATTAAAGGAAATGTATACCACAGTGTGGCTGAATTCTCTAAACTGACAGTGTGCATTCATTTCCTATAACGGCAGCTCTGACACTAGTTCCAGCTGTAACGTAAAAGTTTATATGAGTACAGTCGTTCTGATGAATTAAAATTTCTATACTAGTTGTTACCAAGGGTGTAATTGTCACATTCGGGTAGATGAGACCGATGCAAGCGCAGATTTAATATATAACATAACAACAAAACAACCAAACAAAGACACTAAGACTGATATACATAAACACTGTGGCATGAAACAAACACTCAGGCTAAACACAAAC
>JAFFST010055805.1:52474-59974 GCA_022414735.1 Noturus placidus
TCTCTGTCCCTTGCATGAAGATCTGATCCTGTTAGGGCTAGAGATGTGTGAAGTATACACACCTAAAGTATGCTTGTGTGTGTGTGTGTGTGTGTGTGTCTGTGTGTGTGTGTGGGACAGCCAGCCAGTCAACTCTGGCACTGCTGTTAGTGTGACCAAATCCTTCTTGTATATTGTGGCACCATTCTACTCATGGGGCTAACACAATGTAGGTCAGACACCACGCACACACACACACACACACACACACACACATACACCCACACACACACACACACACACGCCTGCAGTGGTTGAGTTCACACAGTCAGATACAGGCCTGAATGATAGTTAATCTCCTCTTGATCTGGGAGTCTAAAATGAAGGATGTAGTTATACTAGTATTGTGTGTGTGTGTGTGTGTGTGTGTGTGTGAATGAGAGAGAGAGAGAGAGAGAGAGAGAGAGAGAGAGAGATGTACTCACAGTCTCTATTGCTATTCGTTTCTGCACTTTAAAGTGCTTTTTGGGCTCTAGTCTGTAGATGTGCTTGTCCGTAATGAGAAGAGCTCTGTCCTTTGTGTTATTGAACCAGTTTAGCTAGAGAGAGAGAGAGAGAGAGAGAGAGAGAGAGAGAGAGTTCATAGAGTATTAATAGCCAGACCTGCAGGAAAATAAAACACACTCAATGAGACAGCCAATTTTTCAAGGAACACATCCTCAGTAAGCTCATCGTCTGATTTCTGTGTGAAGTCACAGCTAAGAAAGACGCCTCTATATATAAACAGTCCATAAACAGTCATTATTTCCATCTGATTGGCTTGTTATCACTTTGGCAGCCTATCTACATTCACATACGTACTCAAACACACAGTCACCCAATCACATGCTCTCCACCTGACCAATACGGGCGTACCCGTTGCATCCGGAGGCTAAATTGAACTTGTGCATGTGAGAGATGGAGACACTGACTGTGAGAGCATGAGAGACAGAATATGTGTCAGAGAAGGAACCAGAGAAACAGAGGTTGCCTACCATCCTGACGAAGCTAGAGAAGAGGACTTGGCTGTACTGGTCTTTGTTCTTCAGTTCTTTGGTGATTCGCACAAAATTGGAGCTGGTTAATGGAGAGTCTTTTGCCTGTTAGGGAATGTGGTACACTTAGATACAGAGTGTTGATGTGACTAATAAAATGAAAAATGTGTGAAAATAAATGACCAAAAATAAAAGTTTATAATATATACACTTATAAAATACAATACAGTCCAGCTGCAAATAGTACTCAAGTTTTGTCCCTCAGTTTGTTACCCAGTTAAATAAGTACTAAGATATTAGTCCACTTCACAATTATCCCAAAACTGCTCTAAATTACCGCTAACCCAAGTACACAACTAATATACACTCCCCTCCGAAACTATTGGAACTGCAAGACCAATTCATTTGTCTTGTGCACTACACCAAAGACATTTGAGATCAAAAGATGGGTATGAGGCGAGAGTTTAGGATTTCAGCTTTTATTTCCTGGTATTTACATCTAGATGTTTTAAACAGCATAACCCATACAACCTTTTGTATCAGAGCACTCAATTTTTAGGTGAGCAAAAGTACAGGAAGTCTTGAAGTCTTTTTTAACAACAATGCAGTCTATACAGGTGAAACTGAAGGCTAAAATCTTGAGTAGATGTTCAGAGCTGGTAGATGCTTAAACAACCAATCTAACAGGACACATCTGGGTAAAAAGAAACACCTGTCAGTCGCATGTTCCGATATTTTTGCACGCCTACAAATTGGGTGGTCTGATACAAAATGTGCTATGTTCTATTTTGTTTAACACGTCTACATATAAGTAGCAGGAAATGAAAGATGGACTTCTTCTCATGTTCATCTTTTGATCTCAATCCCAAATGTCTTCAGTCTACATCTAAAAACCCACTGAATTGGTCTTGCTGTCCCAGTAGTTTTGGATGGGACTGAATCACATTACTCCAAGCCTTCTTCTAAGCCACCTGTAAAACTGCCGCAACCGTAGCTTAACACTTAACTCTTTTTTTTTTTCTCCCCGTACATTTTCCAGACCCCCCGGCCCTTTCACCTACCTTCACCTGACCTCTGAAAGTGAAGCCACTTTCATCAAAACATATGAAGCTATACCACAGTGCTCAATTCTGATTGGTTTGAAGGTGTTGATTCATTCATGTTGATTCATTTTCCATATGAGTAGCTCAGACAGTTCCAGCTGCAACATTGATATTAATGGCCTCCTACTAATACGTTACTGTTTCTATAGTCACAGTTTACACAGGGACATATATGGAGGGTGCTTAGAACAAACAAATGTTTTAACAAATGTGTGTATTTTCGGCGTGGAGATGTTTATTTTTGAAAGGAGCCTCCAGTGTAAGCACTTTTTAACAGTCAGAGGTTTTCTAACATAGGAAAGTCTTCAGGACAGAGGCAATATCTCACATGTTTTTTTATTGTGTTGATGAAAAAATAGAGGCTGGTGAGGGAACGGCAATGTTTATGGGCTGAGGGGTAAAAAATGTAATTAATTAATTGTTATTGGCAAATTTTGGTGGTATATGAGGAATCAATCATTGTGGTACAATGCTGTTATTGGGGGAAAATTTACGTTTGGGTGGTAATAGTAACGCCGCTTTGTGTCAGGCCACATCACACCACCTCATCGTTGATTATTTTCCTATAACAGCACACCACCAAGTGATTTATTAGCTCAGAAACAAACACCTGTGATTGGCAAGCCTTTCCAGAGAGGAAGAGCTATAAAACCGGATTGATTATAACTCTATGACTTATGTAATTCACAGAACACTTAACTCTAACCATAAGATCTAACCAAAACTCATAACTATAACCCATCCATCCATCCATCCATCCATCTTCAACCACTTACCCCTGGGCCATAAAACCATATACTGTACATATCAGAACCTCAGTGCTGAAACCTGCCGTATAAGCATGCAGGGTTTTCTTTTATATATATACCTGTATGCAGTGATTTCTTATTTAACAACCAGAGCAGAAAAGTAGGCCACGGTGTCCTCAAAGCAGCCAGGTGTGTAGGAAGCTTCCCAAAAGCCCACTACAGTGTGAAAAGAATGTTTAGGGACTCACGTTGGCTAGGTAGTCTCTCTCCCAGGCTCGGCTGTGTCCCCAATCCACTCTCTCTCCACTCAGAGTGCTCATAGCCGCCACCTTCGCCCGCACCTCTGCCATATCGGATGGAGGGATGTTCTTTACGATCCGTCTCGCTCTCCATCTGAAGGAAGAGAAAGATAGAAGGCAAAGAGAGAGAGAGAGAGAGAGAGAGAGAGAGAGAGAGAGAGAGAGAGAAAGAATACTTTCGTTTCAGGAGAGTTGAATCAGCAAATTGGTTGCACCATTGTCTGTGGGTGTGTAATATTTTTTGCTGAATCAAAACTACATGCTCCCAACTATGCTGTAGTTACCAAATGCTCAAGAGAAATCATTTATTAATGCCTCTTCAGAACAAAACAGCTAACGGTAGCATTAATTTTCCACAGACCCTGCTGTTCATTAATGATATGATGTGTAATTTCAGTGTGTGTGTGTGTGCATGTGTGATTTGAGAGGCAAGCGCACCTGCGATGTAGGTGTTGTGTGATTGTGTGGAACTGTAGCAGAGAAGCAGGTGGAGTCGGCCACTCCACGCTCTTCCCGTAGTCTTCCATGTTGCGCACATTAGCAAAGCGTCTCTCCACCTCCCAGAAGTGTGCCTTTACTTTGTAACGCTTATAGCAGCCCATTATGGTGTAGATCGCCCGCATGCGCCGGCATCGCATCCGTGCCAAGGCACCACGCCACACCTACGCACGCCACAGAGGGCCGGGATAGTGAGAGGAACATTGGAGAGGAAGAAAGAAGTCAGACTTAACAAGCGAAGAAATGGTCAAATGGGTCAATAGGTGTAAGAAAATATCAAATCGTTCACAAAATAATGATAACGAGTCTTTATTGATCACATATACATAGTGAAATTCTTTGCATATCAGGAAGTTGGGTTAAGAGTGCAGGGTCAGCCATGATACAGCGCCCCCTGGAGCAGAGAGAGTTAAGGGCCTTGCTCAAGGGCCCAACAGTGGCAGCTTGGCAGTGCTGGGGCTTGAACCCCAGACCTTCTGATCAATAACCCAGAGCCTTAACCATCAAGCCACCACTACCCTATGAAAATTGCCCCACTACCCTATGAAAATTGCCCCACTACCCTATGAAAATTGCCCCACTACCCTATGTAAATTGCCCCACTACCCTATGAAAATTGCCCCACTGCCCTATGAAAATTGCCCCACTACCCTATGAAAATTGCCCCACTACCCTATGAAAATTGCCCTACTGCCCTATGAAAATTGCCCCACTACCCTATGAAAATTGCCCTACTGTCCTATGAAAATTGCCCTACTGCCCTATGAAAATTGCCCCACTACCCTATGAAAATTGCCCCACTACCCTATGAAAATTGCCCCACTGCCCTATGAAAATTGCCCCACTACCCTATGTAAATTGCCCCACTACCCTATGAAAATTGCCCCTCTGCCCTATGTAAATTGCCCCACTACCCTATGTAAATTGCCCCACTACCCTATGAAAATTGCCCCACTACCCTATGAAAATTGTAATTGTTTACAGTCAGTTATTTCAACAATGGTCTAACCAATTCAAAACATTTTGTACTTTTTATAACTCTACGTTCTATTACATATAGCATTTTACAATGCTAGGTTTTCGGTTTTGGAGTGTGAGGTTTTTGCTGGAGTAGAAAAAAAAAAGAGCAAAACAATTCGTATGGCACTTCATGCTTTTAACAGGTAATGACGTGAAAACACTGTTACCAGGCAACCGAAAAAAATATATATATATATATATACCGATCAAGGAAGAGTCAAAAATCTTGGAATATTGCTAAGAACAGACTCTGTGGTTAATGGTAAAGTCACAGCATCACAAAGAGCCTTTTTACATTTGAAGCCGCACTGGCTTAAAGGTCTGAATGGGTGCTTCAGAACATTTCGACATGAAAGAAAAGGCATGGGAAAGAAATTGAACCAACAACGCCTGTCACCTTCTGCAGGAAGAGGACGAGGATGGGAATGAGTGCAGCTCTCTCCTGCTCCAGAGTGAAGAGGGAGCGAGGAGTCCGCACGAACAGTTTGGTGTGACCGTACGCCACGTCTTCTTCAAAGCCGTGCTGGACGATTATTGCCTCCACGGCATCGCGGTCACTTCCCATCAGGTGATTAGGCCACGTGTACTCACATGTCATCTTGTACCTTATGAGATGCCACGAAAGGTTCAGTTAAAATCTCCCTATGACAGATAATGTCTAAAAACTTTTTTTTATTGGCAGTAAAGACAAGGAAATTCCGACCAAGTCATTTTCACATGTTTGTCATTAAGATACTGACATTCTTCCAGAGTTATTAGTAAAGGATGATTATAGGTTAGCCTTATAACTAGCCGTTAAGCTGTTTTGTCACAATAAGTGTTGAACGAGTTTCTGACCTCTGCAGGAAGCGTTCATAGGGCTGTCTGTAGGCGAAGCCTGCTCTGCGTACACGAACGTTCTCCAGCAGGCCGAGGTAGGCCACCTGATGACGGCACCGCGCCTCATCGAATAGCATTGGAGACTTCATCTCGTTGGGTTTAACGCAGCGCACGTAGTACGGCTCCTGCAAGTACAACACACACTTTACTCACACTGTGTGCACACGTCATGAGGGAGTTGTGGCGTGCCACATTGCTGGAGCTGATCGATCTGGTGTTCTCTACCAATCAAACGGCAGTCTTCACTGATCAGACTGCCTCCCTCATGAGCAGGTAAAAAATGGATGTATAGATCATCTTATGCTCAGATTGTAGCCTCCTTCAGACATTACCACACATACATGACAAAGAGTAAAAGATAGAGGCATGAGGAAGGAGGCTGAGCTGGTCCGATTCAGGACAGGTGTCCCTTTTTCCAAAAGGAAAGCAACCAGTTTTCAACTGCGACCCAAAAACACTGTGAGACTATGGTAGAAAATAGCATCAGCAAAGATCACAAAATATATATATATAAAAACAAATTTTTTAAACTTAAAAAACAATTTTTTTAAATCAATCACCATGAACTAGAAAGAACTCAACAGTCTTATATCAGTTTATTTAAATCCAATGAGAGGCGGTCACACACTTGGAAACATGCCCCATGCAGTGTAGCCCAATGAGTCAATGATAACTGATTGGGCATTCCTAATTGGGTCTTAACCAATAGGAGAGCTCGCTTTTCTGTATCCAAACAAACACTGCAGTATACCCGAATGGATCATTTCCCCTCTCTATGACTGACTATATTTCAAAGATTTCTTCTTCACCTTGCAGGCCAGTTTATCAATCAGGGCGATGATGGAGTTTTTGAATAGCGTCGCAGCAGTCAGTGGCCGCTTGGTCACCTCCGTAATGCTCAGCTTCCCTTCAGGCCACATGTCCTTAAGCACCGGGTCGGAACTGAGGACACAGGACAGGAAAATTCAGAACGGTCACAATGTTTGCAATAGAAAGGGGTAAGATCAGGATATTGAAGAAAGAGTGCCCTCTATGTCTATATATATTGAAGCAGACATGTCCTCTTTATCTATAAGATATATTGAAGGAGGCGTGTCCTCTGTGCTTATATATTGAAGGAGGTGTGTCCTCTGTGCTTATATATTGAAGAAGGTGTGTCCTCTGTGCTTATATATTGAAGAAGGTGTGTCCTCTGTGCTTATATATTGAAGGAGCTGTGTCCTCTGTGCTTATATATTGAAGGAGCTGTGTCCTCTTTATCCATAAGATATCATGTAGGAGGCGTGTCCTTTAAGCCTATATATACAGTGACTTGTTGACCATGCACAAACAGAACTTCATAGAAAGTGACACTATACCTGTTATACATCAAACGTTTAAAATCCTGGAAGAGTGGATCCTTGTTCTTGTCCAGAAATCCTTCAACTGAGTACCTGTGAAAGTGAAGAAGATCACCGTGTGTAAGTGCAGACCAGATTAAGCTCTGCTGGCTGACTCAGCGTTTAGGGAAGTACATAAAGAATAAAGAAGGCTCCTGAAATGTGGCTCATTCTCGACTGGAACAGTGAGACCTCACACACAAAGAGCAGGTAAACACCGGCCTAAACATAAAGCCCCGCCGCATCAGCACTGAGGAAATTTATCACACAGCGTAGAACCTAGTGAATCTACTGAACACTGGCTTTCTCAGGAAGCATAATTACATAAGTGCACTTCAGTTATCTGGTGCAGTGAAAACATGATCATCTATGTTAAAACATAAATAACACAGCAGGCAGTGTTATGTGCTGGTCAGGTAGAGTGTTGCAGTAACACACACACACGTTTATCTTGCTTGTTCCTATTCTTTCTCTCTTTGTCTGTCTCTCTCTCTCTCTCTCTCTCTGTCTATGTGTGTCTCTCTCTCTGTTTTTGTCTCTCTCAATCTCTCTGTCTCTTT
>JAFFST010055807.1:2832-21099 GCA_022414735.1 Noturus placidus
TCACTATATTACCAAAACATTTATCTAAAACTTTATTACGTGTGCCACCTTTAACATATTGATGAAAACCAGGTAAAGCAGACTCAAGCCGACAGTGATTGAAATCCCCGAGTATAAAGAGAGGTGCCCCTGGAGTGCGCTGGAGTTGGTTATGCACACATTCAGCTAAGACATTTGCAGCTCTACCCGCATTTCCACTAGGGGGAACATAGGCAGCGCAAATTACAATATTCCCAAACTCTCTTGGTAAATAAAATGGTCTCATAGAAAGACAGAGCAATTCCAGATCCGGGCCGTATGAAGTTTCCCTGATTGTCAGTTGTTTGCACCAGGAATCTTTCACGTAGTCACAGATACCTCCTCCTCTGGTCTTCCCCGAGGAGATATTCCTGTCCGCACGTACACAACTGAAACCCTCTAGCTGAAGCATATTGTCCGGTATATCCTTGTGGAGCCATGACTCAGTTAAAACCATGATGCACGACTCCCTATATTCATGGCAATGGCGTGTGTTAACACGTAGCTCCTCCATTTTGTTGAACAGCGACCGTACATTGCTTAGGATAATGGAGGGTAGTGGTGGCTTGTTACCCCTGCGCCGAAGCCGTTGTCTAATCCCTCCTCGCCTACCTCTTTTGCGCCGGTGGAGATTCCCTGCAGCAGGATCTCTCCTGACATCCTCCGGTAGATGAACCGGGGAAACGTCTCCTTTGTGCTGGAGGGCAAGCAGGAACTCTCTGGAGTATACTTGATGTTCTTCATTATGCTTAGACGATTTGACTGGTGGGTGCAACCTTTTACCCAGGAGTTCGCCAACCACCAACGTAAGCAGTAGACATGAAATAAGTAGTTTCATGTCCTGGTATAAGCAAAAAACCAGCTTTCCAGCGTTGTGTTATGCTAGAAGCTAACTAGCAGAGTGCTAATAACTTTAAAGCTGCCAGTATGAGTACAACAGCACCTACTCGAAGAGTACTAAACTTGTTACACCCAGTAGCAACACGTGTGTGAAAGTAGCGTCTAAGATGCTTAGTGCAATGTCAACGTCTATGCCACACTATACATACTAAAACACTATACTTACTGAAAACAAATAAAAACAAAAACGAACACTGTAGCCGCCGCAGCACTAACCCCTGTCGCCAGCAGAGCAGCGCCAGAAATGAGAAATTAGTCAAGAATGAGCTAAGAAATTTTGAGATGTAGCCTGAAATGTAACATGGTTTGCTATGCTGCCCTATAGTGCTATCATTAGGCCAATCAGGCTCACCTTTCTAACCTGAGTGGAGGAAGGGAGAAATACAGAACGGCCAGCTTGCATGTCTGTAGCATGTACAGTTTGTTATGCACGACCTTCCAAAAATGTTTTCCATTCATTCCATGTGGGAAATGCACAAACAAGCAAAAAGTGTAGTGTAGAAAGATTCAACTATAAGCTTGTTTGTCATTAATTTTCCCTCTTTTGCTCCAACCTTGGTTCTACACTATTTCAACTTTTATTTTAGTGTTGTTTGATAGTGGAACACCGAGAAAACTCAAAATGGTCAAAGCACTGATCTGAAAAGCACAAGACTTGGCAATCATGTTTTGGAGGACAGCCTGTTGACCATAACCAGAAGCTCTTGCTCATTGTTGACCATGATAAAAATTTTGCTTAGTTGTTCCTTCAAGTGTCAGAGTAGTAGTGAATTTTCCTTCTGTGTTCTTGCAGCTCCTGTATGGCCGAGTCAGCTGGTGGAGAGCACAGGCTTTACTAAACAGGACCTGGTGCCCTGTGCTTTGCTGATCTATATCAAGTGGTAAGTTCTCAAACCTGTTTACACAGGTTGATTCTTTTGGCTATATCCACTTTCTCAAATCCGTCTTCACAGCAAGCTCTTGGCATTTTTGAACTGGTTTTGTATTACCAGAGGTAGAGCAGTAATATAATTAGTAAGGGATTTGCCTGGCTGATTCGGGCTGCCTGAAGTATTTGTGCAGTTTTCCCAAATTCGCGCACAGGTTTTTTCTAATGCGAAATAAATCGCAGAGAATATGACAATATAAAGATGCCAAGATAAACCAGTAGACTGATCTCTTGGCAAAGAAAGGTTCAAATATCACTTCAGAGATATGGAATTGTGACAGGTTTGAAAAGTCAGATTTTAATTTTTGATTTATTTATTTATTTATTTATTTATTTTATGCACGTGTTGTGTTGTCAAACAATTGCAAGCCATGAGAGCAGAGTATTTTTGTGTTTTTTCTTTTTTTTTTAACAAAAATTTAAACAATAGACATTTTTTCAGTGCCTTCTTTGCTTATGTTTACCAAGGGTGCCAATATTAGTGGAGGGCACTGTACACTTTGGTAATGTTAGACATACTCTATACACATTGGTGATTGTTATTAAATTAACAATGGAGGATGAAACTATAGTTTGTAATTATTTTTGTGTGACTCGAGCATGAAGAGTAGTGTAGAAAGAAACAACAGTCCCACATTCTATAAGCTTGCTTTTGTGATTTAAATTTTTCCTTCTTTTACTCCACTTATAGCTTCAGCCAGGATGTGCCAAAAGATTAC
Organism: Noturus placidus; assembly: GCA_022414735.1. Classification (NCBI taxonomy): domain Eukaryota; kingdom Metazoa; phylum Chordata; class Actinopteri; order Siluriformes; family Ictaluridae; genus Noturus; species Noturus placidus. Next base: position 5,398 of record JAFFST010055807.1, read on the forward strand.
AGACAAGTGTCCTTAACTGGTGTTAAGCAGAGATTTGAAAGTGACTCCTTCCATCATATAAGCAAAGACACTGTGAGTATTGTAATGTTGTTTCCAAAACGCCCCTAATTTCAACCCTTATATTTTTTATATATACAGTGTGTATGTATGTGTGTGTGTGTGTGTGTATATATATATATATGTATGTGTGTGTGTGTATATATATATGTATATGTGTGTGTGTGTGTATGTATGTGTATATGTGTATGTGTGTATGTATATATATATATATGTGTGTGTGTATACATATGTATGTATATATTTTATATAAAATGTACATATATATATGTGTGTATATACGTGTGTGTGATTTTGTCGTAATATAGTGTGTTCATGCATTAGCTGTATTTTAAAAATAGTGTTCTGTCACAAAGCAACAATTAATTGGCTCATGACAAAAAAAGAAAAGCCACTCATCACTGACATGTAGCCTCATCTTAACCCAGCAAGATGCATGTGTTACTGCTACATTGTTAAAGACGACTGCTTCTCTCATACTTGGTGATTCATACATGGGTGTTCACAGGTAATGGACTTTAAAGAACTATGCCAGGTCCTGGAGGTTCCAGAGGTTGAGCCCCAAATTGAACATCCTAGTGCGAACAACCAATCAGCAGACATCCACACATTCCTGTCTTCTCCATCCAGCAACAGCAAGAGGTAGATGACTTGTTCTGGAGAAAATTCCTATGAAGCTTGATCCTATAGACAACATACATTAATGGAGATATGGTGGTGTCATTTTTCCCCATTCAAAAATGCACAAATCTTAACCTCCTGCACTATGGCTACTGGCTGCTAGTTCTTATTTGGAAGTAAACTGATTGGGTATTTAATAAGTAGTTTGCACTACCAACTCAACCATAGCAAAAGAGTTGAAATTTAGAAACATTCCTAATTCCTGAATTCATTTGGGATTGCTGAACAAGCAGTAGGAAATAGTGTTGCTCTGAGAAAGTCCTGCTCGTGGACGTTTGAGCATTAACATTTATCAGGTTCTGAAGCCAAAAGCTTGTTTGTTTTTTTTTTTTAAAGCAGTGTCTCACAAAATAAAATATTATAACTGTTTATGAGGAGCAATACACAGACCAATCAAATTCTACCTTGCCTTTAGGCAGTCCATGCAGATGTTTTAAAATGTATTTATTTTATGTTTTAAACATATATATTTATTTATTTTTGTGATTGTTGCAGCCAAAAATGTATACTTTGTTGTGCGTGTTAAATGTATTAATTTTTTTTTTGTGGTAAATTGGAATTGGCGAAATTACACTTGCATGAAATAGTTTAGCACGGTCCTTCTCAGTGACCAAGTTTACATGGACAGCCGTAATCTAATTATTGACCTTAATCTGACTATGACAATATTGTGATTAAGGTGTTTACATGAGTCACTTTTTGATAACTCCTTTCATATGCTCGTTTCACATGTTCTAGAACATATTTAGATTAACGGCACACGTTATTACATCACTGCGCCACGCAGTCCGACGTCCCTCCAGAATTCCACATATCAACGTTCAGTTCTTCTTCGTTATGGGACCATATACCATTTTGGGTGTTATTTTAAAATAAAAAACCCGTGCTCTCGTTTGCCGTTAACGGTTGAGCACTGCCGTGTGTGATCGTGTCCTATCGCAAAATGCGGTGAAAAATCTTAACACGAGGTTGATAATGTGATTAAGGTGTTTACATGTCTGTAATACACATCGATAATGCGACTAAAACAGGAGTACTCCACCTGTCTTAATTCAATTAGAGCTTAATTCGAGTATGACTTTAATTGGATTAAAGTAATTAAAAATTGGTGTTTACATGGTAGCTTCTTAATCAGAGTATTGTCTTAATCGGGTTGAGTTGGATTATTGTTGTCCATGTAAATGCACTGACTGTCGTTGGTTGGTAAATGAAAGCTTTTAGCTGTACTCGTGTATCGCAGAGGATTTTGGCTGAATGCGTGTTGCGATGTTGTCATGTGGCGCATCTTGGCCCAAATCTGCGATTTAAAATTTTGTTTTAAATCGCAAGCTCCTCTGAATATTGTGGCGTTTTCTTGATTTTGATTAATTTCTTCGATCATAAAATCATATAATCGTGGCAGGACTGCTTAGAGAATTCTTTAGGGACAATGTACAGCTGACACGTGTGAAAACTGCTATGTAGTCTAGCAGCAGTAGTCTTGCCTTTTTCTCTAGTCTTATTAATTTAAATGGTCTTTTGCAGGAGAGAGGATAGCATGCATACCCATCGAGGCAGCTTTGTGGCCACTCCCACAGTTGAGCTGTCCAATCAAGAGGAAACCCTTGTGGGTGACATCCTAGACTGGAGCCTTGATGCTTCCTGCTCAGGCTATGAGGCAGATCAGGACAGTGATGGAGAGAGAGAGTGTGAAGGTGAGTAAATAAATAGGGTCTTGTTACAGTACCATACTTTATTATATACAGTCACCCAGAGTCCAAATGAGTGGGCACGTGCATTGTTAAATAAATGGGCTAGAATTATGTACCCCTTTCAAAGATTAAAAAAAAAAAAAAAACCCTCAATACAACGCTTTTCACTTTTGCCATCATCGGATTATCTGTTGTTAACAAACATCTGAAGGTGGGTTTTTTTTTTATGCTTTTGCAACAGCACCACCAAAGATCATAAGAAATATACAGTGCATCCGGAAAGTATTCACAGCGCTTCACTTTTTTTTTTTTTGCAAAGAACAGTGCGAGAAACTGCCCAAAAATAGGTGTGCCAAGCTTGTAGCGTCATACTCAAAAAGACTTGAGGGTGTAATTGGTGCCAAAGGTGCTTCAACAAAGTACTGAGCAAAGGCTGTGAATACTTATGTACATGTGCTTTTTTTGCTTTTTATTTTTAATAAATTTGCAAAGATTTAAAACAAACATCTTTCAAGTTGTCATTATGGGGTATTGTTTGTAGAATTTTGAGAAAAATAATGAATTTAATCAATTTTGGAATAAGGCTGTAACATAACAAAATGTGGGAAAAGTGAAGCACTATGAATACTTTCCGGATACACTGTAATCACAGAATTATATGAAGACGCAAAGCAGGGCTGAATTCTTTGTAGCTCAGGTCGTATACACGTGTAATCCAGCTCAGACAGCCATGTCAGACATTTACACTGAGTGGAAAGCCACATAGGTTTGATCTCAATTTGGGCCGATATATTTTCAGCCCACTTTGCTGACACATCTGTAATGCTACATCAGCAGTGATTGAGAAGAAATACAGTTGCGGGCGTAATGAAGGTGAAAGAGGTGGATTATTTCTTGTCATCCCTTTTTTTTCTTTTCTTTTTTTAATGCCAAAATGCCATTGGAGAAGAAAGTAAAAGTAGGAAGACAAACTACATATTGTCCAAATATAGAAGTACAAATTGCACAGAAGAATGGAAAAAACTTAATCATCATCGTCATCGTAGGCATTAAAGTATCGTCAAACTCGGTTAAAAAACTCAGGTTTTTATTTACGCAGAGTTTTAGCTAAATTATATATACCGTGATGCACATTGTGTATCGTAGAAATGTCCTCAAGTATCGTGATCATTTTGTCATCGCCTTAAATGAAAGCGTTATAGCTATTCTTACCATGTTTTTTTTTTTAAAATATATATTCAAAGGAAATTCTGCACGCATTATGGACTTGAAACACATCAATAAAACATTTTAAACCAACTTTCCTGTTAAGTGTGTGTGATAATAGTTATTGTGCTACTGAAGAGATGTGATCTGCTTTTACAATTGAGTTGTAATAGATTATACCACAAGCCCATCCTCTAGGCCTTTCTAGATTCTACCAAGAAATGTATCACACAAACTAAATCAAACGACCATTCACTTTGCTTGTTGGGATTTTCTAATAGTTTGAGTAATGGAGAATGGTTTTGTTTCCACAGTCTCTGTCTTCTCAGTGCAGCTACCACTGTGTGTGCAGTCTGCTGATGTGCTGCTGCACTGCAGTGCTCTTTCTAGCGATGAGGACAGCGTGAGTGAGCCTTCTGCCTCCTGCGCTTCCTTTTCCTCGAAACACCCTCTCCGCATCAACCTCCACAGCTCAGGGTACTCTTCTGTCCAGAGCAGCAGTCCTTCCACTGTCTCTTCTTCCTCCCTGGTGCCCTGCCATCTCTCCCCAGTCAGCCTGGCACCAGCATCAGTTCCTGCCTCACCCGGCTTCCGTCTACTGGTGCCCATGCAGAGACCATGTGGCTCCACCCACCGGCAGGTGAAGAGGAAGAATACTGCAGCCCACAGTGGTGGAGAGATGGAGATGGAAAGCGAAGACGGTGAGATCTCGGCTGACGAACAAGCTCTCCTCAGCTTGTGACAGAACAGTTGGCTCCACTAGCCATGTTTGAGATTAATGGTGCCACTGTAACCTCAGTGTTTCTGAGAAGCAATCAAATGGCAGCTTTTCAAATATTGTACAAAGATCCACTATGTGCTTGCAAGGAATCTCCTAAACATACATGGCTAACAATCATTGTTAGCCATTGGGGACGAGTTAACATTATGAAAATAAAAGTTTGCTAACTGGTTTTACAAGCCTTCATTCAATGTTAGCTGATTGTTTACTTGGATAATGTGTCCAATGAAGACAAGGAGAAAGAGGGGCGGAACAACGCTGATGGGCCTGCTAGGATCCTGTCTGCTTCACCTTGTGTCGTGGTGAATTATATGTAGAAGACTTTTTGAACACCTCCTCTAAAGGGTCACTTGACGATTCATTTCCCAACAATTAAACCACTGGAATTCTTGAAAAAGGTCTGCTTGTGAACCTGTGTGTCTCTGTGAGACCTGAGCCAAATGAACAGACTATTACAACAACCTCATTTCATCCACCAGAGAAAATCAAAGACCATCTCAGAATTTACATTCGTATGGTTACATTTTTATATCCTTTTTTTTTTTAAATGGACAAAGACTTTAAATATCCAGGTACTGAGAGCTGTCAAAATACAACTGTTTCATTTAACTCTCTTCAGGGCACTGATGTATTTGTTTCTTTGGATTGCTGTTATGTAGACGAGTAAATTATACTTTACATGTTTTTGTATGTATATACATGCCAAAGGTGTTGTCACTATTTTCAAGTGTGGTCATGTTAGACTTGTTCTATAACCATTTCATCCAGCATACATACTGCAAGCATTGCTGACTGTGACAGCATTATTTCACCTGTGATTAAGTTTTTAACATTATGGAATAACACAAACTGTGTTGCAACATGCTCAGTTTTAACCCACGATGCCGGACATGCCGTTTCTTCATAACCTCAAATGAAGTGAAGCACTTTTTTTATTTTACAACACTGGAGAAGCAGTGTTCTTAAACAGCTGTGTATGTCTTTAGAGAAAAATCTATTACATGCGTGTTATTCAGTGCTTTACAAGTAGAAATGTTCTTCTGTCTGAAACATCATAACCCCCAAAATGCATCTTTTCAGTACTGTAACTTTGTTTTTTTGTTACTGTAACTGACTCATACCTAATGTATATGTATGAAACTGTGAAAAAGCACTACGTGAAACCTACAGATGTTTGAGAAGTGCTTTCAAAAACAATAAAATAATGCTGCAGTAAGACTTTTTTTTTTTCCACCCGTGTCTGATTTCAGTAGAAAGGAGTTCTTGCAGGAGGCACATTGGCTTAGTGGTTACAACATTTTGCCTTGCACCTCCAGGGTTGGGGGTTCAATTCCTACCTCTGTCCTGTGTATGCGGAGTTTGTGTGTTTTGTGTGCTTCGGGGGTTTCCTCCAGGTACTCTGGTTTTCTCTCCCGGTCCAGAAACATGTTGTAGGCTGATTGGCATCTTAAAATTGTCCATAGTATGTGAGTGTGTGTGTGTGTGTGTGTGTGTGTGTGTGTGTGTGTGTGTGTACGATTGTGCACTGCAGTGGGTTAAACAGACTTCATATAAAACCATTCCTTTACTTTTACACTGTCCATGGTTGAAGATGGGTTTCCTTCTGAGTCTGGTTCCTCTGGAGGTTTCTTCCTCTTAACATCTTAGGAACTTTTTCCTTGCCACCGTTATATTACATATTAATCAAACTACATTTAAGACATTTAAATCCACAGTGAAATAACTTTAAAAGTTTCCCTTACCCTCCCCATGCCTGTGATCTATAATATCAATGTGGATGTGAGCACATGATGAAACTACAGTAAGACATTTGGTCACTTATAATTTGTCATTCATTCATTTATCTTTGATAATCCTGGTAAGGATCTCAGTAGATTTGGTGAAAATTTGGTTGGATATTCAACATTGCACATGCGGGAATTGCAAGAAAAGCAGTAGAGTACTGATTCATAATCTCCACCTGCTGCTAGTCCGCCTCACCAGCAGGTGGTGTAAGTAGGTGATGAAGGTAGAGCCTCCCTGAGGAATAAAACAAAGACCCGGAAATCAATCGAAGTTAGCCATCTTGAAGAACAGGAAGCTTCAAGAAGAGTTAGGAGAGATGATTTACAGGTGTATCCTATGCGGAAGTATTTCTTATCGAAAAACCTGACGCGTGTATGAATTCCCCTCATCCTTTACGATTACCCTCGCTACACAGTATACGAAAAGCAGTACGCTGAATTCAGTATTCATAAGACAGTAGGCGAGAAATACCCGGATGACCTACTACTTTGATTCTGCAGTATGGTTAGCTACAGCCCGGAGACCTCCGAGTGGGAGGTACTTACCGCCAAGTGGGAGGTACTTATGCCGCAAGTAGGCGGGATTTCAGAAATGGGTGGAATTTTATGCGAAATTCCAGAAAGTACTCGGAAGTCCCCAATCGCGCGAGGTGCGCAGTGATAAATGCTGACCGGAAGTTGGGACACTAGTGAAACACACTGATTTAATTTGTCAACACTATTTCTTGTAGTTGTAATTTAATTTCCTACAGCTGTGTCGTTATTATATGCCTGTCCAATACCATTCTATTTGAAGAATGAAGTTAATATAATAATTGTCTAATATTAAATATTCATTTTAAAATTCAACACTATCAAGATGGAAACAAACTCAATGAGGTGAATGTGTAGCAACATTATATCAGCAATTTATTATTGCTCAGTGACTTTGTTTTTAGGTGAACTATTCCTTCACAACAAAAACTACAAAATATGTACAAGTTACTCAGAAATAACAACTAAATTTGACATATATTTACAATTCATAGTGATAAAAGTTGCCATGCATTTCCTCTGCATATACAATTGCATGCATGAGAAACTGCACAATCCTGGGTAAAATGCTTTGGTGTAAATTCCCTGGAGCTCGCCTCGTCTGCCCTTACCAGCGTAACCTGGTGCATACACAGAAAGCACATTATAAAATGGGAAGAAAAAAAAGGCATTTAACAATAAAATACACTTCTTTTTGTTGATTCTACATAATCTGGGAATTCAGTGTGTCAATATTTAACATGTAAAAACTGCAGTTTACCGTTTAACTCCGTCAAGCCGCCATATTGCCCCTGGGGAAAAAAGCCCCATAGCTTAGCTTACATGACAGTCTGTGGTTTGTCCTCTGGCGGTTTGTACAGCCCACTTGGAGCTCAAGTCCCTCCCACTTGGACCTCAAGTCCCTCCCACTTGGTGCCAAAGTCCCTCCCATTGTGGGACTTGGTGTATCTCGTTTATAGCCTACCTTTAGATTTTTACTTTTCATAAAATTCATAAAAGTTGTGTTAAATCTGGATAAAATCATATGTTTGCTCTAAAACCTGTATATTCGGTTCAGCATTGATGTGCAAGCTGTCCATTCCATCAGAGATGCAGGCTCGTGTGTGTGGCTTTTCCGTGTCGTGCTACCGTGAGACAATGACGTCACCTGAAATTATTCCATGCACGACTCATTTTTTTGGAAAACGACCCGTCCTGACAAACAGTACAATAAACAGATCATGTCTACAATGAACACATTATGCCTGTAGTGAACTCTTTACAATATAAGCTCAGCTGTAGATTATAGTTGTTTTGTGTTTTCTAATGCTGAGCACGTGACCACAGCTGGCCCGTCACGTGACTTCGTTTGTTGACGACTGTTCGTGTGTTCATCAGAGCCGGGAGCAATGTCATTCCAGCCGAGGCGATATTTTCTAACATAATGCCAGATCAGGGGTCTTCCTCCAACAATCCAGACGCATGAACACCTCTCTGGATGATTAGACCGAAGGAGCACGGCGTTCTTTAATGTCTTTGTCTTTATCTTTAGGAGGGATATTTTTGCCAGCCTGGCTGAAAGGACAGCTTATGAAGTTCATCCTGAAAGTACGAAGGTAATGGCTTACATTGTGCTCCACTCTGTTAGGGATCTCTGTCACTGTGATCAAGGGGCAGTCCAGACATGGCACTGTCTCTCTCTCTCTCTCTCTCTCTCTCTCTCTCTCTCACACACACACACACACTCACACACACCCTATCTACCATTGTTCACTGTGTCCGGTTAGAAAGACTGACCTGTGTATGTTTTCACTCAGCTCTCTATAGTTTGTATTTGGCTTCAATACACTTTGTGGGAAAATCAGTTCAAATGTAGAACAATCATTTTAAGTGTCATGCATTGCTACATATGATAAAAGGCCTCGTATATTTTAATAGCACGCGCTATGTATCTGCATCTGTATTTTAACTTGTTTTTGGCAGTTCAGTTTCTTTGTATAACGCTTATATCAACACGCAGAATTGCGGTTATAGATTTATATTTGTATCCCTAATGAACAAGCAGCTCAAGCTGCAATATTACCAGGTAGGCTACGTCATTTGGACAATGCCCTATCGCAGTGCATTGTGGGCTTTGGTGTGTGTGTGTGTGTGTGTGTGTGTGTGTGTGTATTGTAGCTGCTTCTCATTTCTTATTTATGCATCCTAGTTTCCTTTCCTCGCTTCCTTTCCTTGCGTGTTGGCTCCGCCCCTTTAGGATGCAAGAAAAGATGCAAGGATGAGATGCGAGGACAGAGGAACAGAATATCTTCAGTTAATCATGACTGCACTCAGCTGGATGACCTCACTGCGCTTCAGGGGTCTGCTGTTATGTTGTTGAAGTTTGGTCAATAAGAACATTCTTAATAAAGCTAAAATCAAGATGATGCTCTATGAGAAGGATCTTGAAACTGTTATTCATGCTTTTATAACATCTAGGTTGGACTGTTGTAATTCGCTCGATTTGGATTTGCCTAGAACAACTGTTCGTTTGCAGTTGGTACAAAATGTGGCAGCCCGATTACTGACTGGCACTAAAAAAATATTACACCTGTTCTCGCTTCTCTTCACTGGTCACCGGTCAAGTTCCGTGTTGATTTTTAAATTCTACTTTTTGTTTTTAAAGCTGTGTATGGACGTGCTCCGCAGTATATTTGTGATCTTTACACCTTAGATGTTAAAACGTTTACACCTTAGACCTTAAAACGTTCCTCGTTCACGTTTTAAGGTGACTGGGCTTTCTCGGTGGCTGCTCATAGTCTTTGGAATAGTCTTCCTCTCCACATTAGATCTTCCTCTTCCGTTTCAGTGTTTAAATCTTCTTTGAAGACCTATTTGTATTCTTTATATTTTAATTGAGGCTGTACATTTTTTTTTGGTCTTATGTTTGGTTTTTGTTTACTCTTAATTCCTTTTAATTCTGTTTTATATTTCTTGTCAGCACTTTGGTTTCAACATCTGTTGTTTTACATGCACTTTATAAATCAATAAATGAAACAAACTAAACTAAAGCAAAATGCACTGATAGTATGTGAAATATCAGGGCTATTCAACAATGAATTAATTAACAATACATAAATGATCGCATCTTTTGTGCAGCTTTGCATATCCAAACATGCAAGGATCAATTAATTACAATACTCATTATCAGCACATTATTATTTAATTCTATTTCACACCCAAGGACATTTTGTTAGAGATTGTTGCAGGTGTAAAGGAGGAGGGGAATTTATACGTGCGTCAGGTTTTTCCTTTCTGCACAGGATACACCTGTGTATCCTCTCTCCTGCTGTAGCTCCTCTGGAAGCGTCCTCATTACTCGTTCCTCACCTCCTCACAGTGCAACTAGAGAATTGGTTTGTCCTTCAAGATGGCTGACTTTGATGGATTTCCAGTTCACGGGCTGGAAGGCGGAGGAGTGAGGAAACGAGGAAACATCAATCTGAGTATTGAGAGGCACCCTGTGTGTATTCACATCAGCCCAACATGACAAATTTCTCAAAAATAGTGCCGTGGGTAGTGAATGGGGTGTGATTTTAGACACATGCATCATCCTGAGCATCCTGACCAACCTCAGATGAGTGCTTCTGGTAGTGAAGGATTTTACTGACTTCACCTGATCCAAAGATCATTATTTAAACGTATTAATTCAGACAATAAATGCCAATCTTCCCTCAAAGCAAATGTTCACTAGTGAGTCTTTAAAGGAACCCTCCACATACATATAAATATGTTTGATACGAGTAGAGATTCTAGTCCTAGTTTGATGGTCGGTGCTGTATTTTTTCATTCCTGTGAGAAGTTAGTAGCTGTGTGCTGCACTAACATCTCGTTGCAATGATAATGATGATCAGTCTTTATTGATCACAGCACAGTGAAATTCTTTTTTTCGCATACCCCAGCATGCTAGGAAGTTGGGGTCAGGGCACAGGGTCAGGCAGTAACAATGGTGTTTAATAGGAAAACAAATTCAGCAACCTTAAACATAATTGAAAACAGTCAGGTTTTGTTGTTCACTCTTAAAAACAAAAGAGAATGAGCTTTGTTTCTCACATCATTTTCCAGAAATGTTATTTGCGTTATGTACTGAGGTAATCATCACTCCATTCAAAGGGTGCATTATTCTTTATTGCCTTAAAGAGCCCTAATTATGTAACTATTCAGCATTACCAGCATATTATTAAGACACTTTATTTAAACAGATCATTTAAACATTATTTAAATTATCTGATGCAACAGCTTTCATCGTGCTATCAATTATACAGATTTGGCACTCTTCAAAGTCGCCAAGATCCAAACATCTCTTATCCCATTGTTTTGACCTTTATCATCACCTGGAAAAATACCGTTTGCCAAACTGTGACTTTTAAACTTACGTCTGGAGTAGTGACATGTAGAATAATATTTACCCTTGGTGTACACCTCAGATGACAATAAGTGTAAGGCGTTTTCTTATACATCTTGTTCAGCTTGTAGTTGCGTAATGCAAATCTAACAAAAGATACATTGCTAGTATGTTTGTTACAATAATACACTTTAAATATGCTTATGTTGAAATATTTATGATGTGCTTAGTGATTATGATGCTAATTTGATGCTAATTTTTAATTTGCTATTTGATGTTGTATTGTTGTTCCCTAGAGAATTGAGCAGTTGTCTGCCACATTGACGTCAGTGACGTTTAATGTCCAACAATCAGGTCTTGCTGTTAGCTCTTAAAAACAATTGAGAGAGAAGTTTTTTTGACTCACCATTTTCCAGCATCATTCAATGTCATGCTAATGAGAAATCTACTGTAGAACTAGTGGAGACTGCAGACATGGAACTCAAAGTTCCGAAGTGCAATGCGGCTACTCAATGCAGTAGTGCTGAGGGGTTCGGCTTGGCTAGTTAGCGATCAGTGAGCGTGATGCCGTTGATGGCAGTGTTGGCATGAAAGCTAAAGCATTCGAACAACAGCTGTTAGAGCAGAGTGTACAGATGAAGAATTGAGAGAGCTAGACAGAGTAAAGGATTAAACCCCTGCTGCATCATACTCAAGGGGTAAATCCCACTGGCACTAAAATCTGCAGGTAGTCACAGTGCATTGTGGGTAATATAACAAACATGTCAGTGAAAGAAGAGTGAACCAGAAATGTTAACTCAATATTTGACCACAGGTTTTTGTGTCTTTTGTAGTTTTTTTCAAATAATAAATTATTATTATTATTATTATTATTATTTTTAATCTTCAGAGATGATTACTCTGAGATCTGTTGGTGTTGTTTTGACTTTTGTAATTTTAAAATCGGAATGTTAATTTAAAAAAAAATGTTAATGTATTACTACTACTTCTAATATTAATAATAACCATCATCATCATCATCATTTAAATAGTGACAATTGGAAAGCTTATGAAAGCTCAGAAAATTGACAGTGTTATGTTTACTCGGTCCATGCCTCTGTGAAAACGGCATTTCAAGAATGGAAATGTATTAATAAATAAAAGCACAAACTGCTGGTAATAATGTTACATGTTGTGCCTAATTTCCCTTTATCTTTCTAGGTTGTAAAGCAGTGGCTGTGAATTAACCATGGCTGTGTGGCGACAGTTTGGCCTACTTCTCTGGAAGAACTACTTACAGCAAGTGGGTCTCGCTTTTCTGTATTCCTTCAGAATATACCGTGTTTCCCCGAAAGTAAGACAGTGTCTTACTTTCTTTTTATCCCTAAAAGCCCCACTATGTCTTACTTTCGGGGTATGTCTTATATTGGGAAAAAATTGTTAATGGCGATATCGAGAGTCTGAAGATTAGCCGTCATCCCTTCAGGAATCATGATTTGGTCAATTCTCCGCTCATGAAGGAAGTTTTTCATGGTTTTGGCGCGGTGTGTGCTGGCTGCATCCCAGATCAGCATCCCTCTTTTGTCCCCGCGCATTACAAGCGGCAGCATTAAATCAAGCCACTTTCTTATAACATCTTGTGTGGCTCAGGCTTTTTCAGTTTCCAGCACATAAATGCCAGAAACCCGCTCAATCTTCTCCTTCTTGCCCTTTGCAATGAGTAGCGGTGTTGCTTTAGTGCCATCCAGACGAATCGTCAAAATGCAGGTGACACGTGCACTTTCATAAGCGGTGGAGGGAACGTACACTGAGGAGGTACCTCGTTGATCAATGGACACAGAGCCAGTGACACCTGTCGGCAGACTGATCAAAACGGCGCTGTCTCTTCAGTCGGAGGGGGAGGGCACTGGCCTGGCACCCCCCCCCAGGGTGCGGCCCGCACCCCCAGCCCCACTCTTTGTACCGCACGTCACTGGAGGCAAATCCCCCCGTGTTTCCCCGAAAGTAAGACATATGTCTTACTTTCGGGGTACGGCTTATATTAGCTGACCCCTCTGAAACTCCCGATACGTCTTACATTCGGGGGTGTCTTACTATCGGGGAAACACGGTAGCTCTTCCAGGGAGCTGAATTGAGCCAGAAATCCAACAAAGGGAAACATTTCTTGGGATGTGAAATAATATGAAGTTCTATTGCTTTATATGTGAACAACCTAATGCTGATGGTTTGTTAATAAGAAATTGCTTATAAAGAAGAAAGGATGATGTTTATAGAACACAAATATATACATCAGAAATTAAATTCTGTTTATGTAAGATTTAGAGTTGGCCACTATACACTTTAAATAACATATCGAGTCTAAACATACTGTAGCCAATCAATTCAGTGCTGAGTCCATTGCTTGTCGAAAGCAAATCTATCCAATCTGCTAAAGGTGATTCTCAAACTCAGCTAATGTGTTATCTAATCAGCTGTTGGGGAGCAAAGTGGATTTTCATAGTCAATCAGAAGGCATCAATAGTTAAGCCTTTTAACCCTACTGAAAACCTTGATCAAGGATTCTGTTGGTTTGTACATTGACAGAGACATTTTTGCAAAGTATATGGATTATGTATTTGCCATAATGGTGTGATGGCAATAGTGTATTTCTTGCAGTGAACTCATTGAGCTGTGGATTTTTCTGTTTGGATTGAGTATACAACTAAACACATGGGAGCGATTTGGTGCGACAGTGGAACACTTTATCTGAGGTGGGGAAAAACCCCAAACGGGATGCTGGTCCCATTACAGGGCACCATGCCCACATGCGTTCTCGCACACATGCCTTCTCACACACAGGGGAAATTTAGTTGCCTATACATTTATTGTTATAGCTGTTGACAAATCAGGCACTGTGCATTTAATCGAACATAGAACATTGAGATTATTTAGCCCCAAATATTGGTATCGTTCTCCTGAATTACTACTAATAAATATTCATAACAGCTATAAATTTTTTTTATTTTTTTAAAACTACATCAGTCCACCTATACAGCATATCATGCCAGACATAAACATGAGTTACAGATGTATACATGATTAGGCAGCTTAATGAATAGTACTAGGAGCATAAGTAAAGACTACAATAACAGAATGTGTAGTTATGGATTGGATGAGTTAGAAGTCAGTATAATCTCTTTTTATATTGGTTAATAGCACATGGAAGGCAGCTGTTGTGGTGGCTTCAGAAACACACAGATTATTGGATGGGTGGGGTCCTTGCTTTGGTAGTGAACAATTTGTTATTTAGATCAGTAGCTTTCCAGTGATCTGTTAAGCAATTCAGGTCAGCAGTTTATTCAGATAAGAGGAAGAAGACAGGAACCAGACTGTAATAGAGGATGCGAGAATGCTGTAATTGATCGCTCTGGTGAAGGAGGTGGGGCAGGCACACTAACAGGAAGAATATATACAGTAGTTGGGAGCTTTGTAGGAAATAGCTCTACCCCTGCTGTAGTCTTCATTATTCTAGATGTTGCTAAACTTTTTGATCAAAGCAGTGGATCATAAGAGATCAAAATTTTACTGATGTCCTGATCAGCAGTGAAATGAAGAATGAGCTTGATTTGTATTGAAGGTGGAGGTTACATTGACAAAAATGGTTCTGATATAGATGTAGACAACTGGCATAGGTAGTATTTTGGGGACTGGGACCATTTAGACTTCAAAACAACTCGTTATTGTGAAATATCAGATTCATTACAGTTTGAAGCAGTGCTAGTATGGAGCAAGTCTGGGAGGTGGAAAAACTATTAACTTTGGTTAGATGGGTGAGGGGGGGAAAGGGAACCTGATAGCTTGTGTGTCAGGATTGACTGGTTTGTCTTGTTTAAAATGCAGTAGTGGCACAGTGGTTAAACCATTCATTTACCAGTGTTGTGAATTTAAATCCTAGCATTGCTAAGCTGCCAATTACAATTATTAGAAACCCCTGAGTAAGGCTTTTAACCCTCAACTGGGTTGGTTAGGAGCGCCATGACTGACCATACTCTTTGAACCCAATATTCAGTACACAGTCAGTCAGAAAACACATACAAGTCTAGCGTAGTTTATGACATGGTGTTAGAAGCGGGATTTTAGCTCAGTGGAACCTAGGAAAGAACCTAGGCAGAACATTCATTTTTACTGTGTTAATTCTTCCATTAAGCAACAGAGGTAAAGACCTTCATCGCTGTAGGTCAGTTTTGATTTTGGCCACCAACGCAGAAAAGCTAGCAGAGAAAAGAGAGGTCAGAGTTCTGGTTAGATTGACACCTAAATACTTAAAGCCAGAGGGACTCAGTTTGAAGGGGATATCAGATTGATTTAATTATAATGCCAAATTATTAACCGGATAGCACTCACTCTTGGAAATGTTAACTTTGTAGCCTGAGAAAGAACCAAATCTCTGGAAAACGGAGAGAATTTCAGGTAAAGAGCGACTTGGGTGGAAAACATACAGTAATAAATCATCCACATAAAGGGATAGTTTAAATTCCATTTCTAAACGTGATATCCCAGTGAAAGAGGGGGAGGACTTCAGATAAATTGACAAGGGTTCTATAGCTAATGCAAAAAGTAAAGGAGACAAGGGACAACCCTGTCGAG
>JAFFST010055808.1:5589-33241 GCA_022414735.1 Noturus placidus
TTTAAATAATTACATCTTTACATTACATTACATTAGGAATTGATTGTGTGTGTGGTTGTCTGAGTGTGAGAATTTATTTTTCACACCAAATTGTTGAGGCCCCCCGGGCACCCCCTGGAGGCCCCCAAGGCCGCATCCCCCACTTTGAAAACCATTGCTAGACTTCTTAGTGCAATCTACTTCAGTCTGAAAACCTGCTATCAAAGAAGTTCCCTGGACATGCTTGTAATCAGTCCATCAGGAAACAGCATTCAGTTCAAGTTATTTTAAATTCAAGTGTTAATTCTGGTTAAAGAAAAATGAGCAATGTTTTCCATGCATGAAGGATGAGAGTAGACATGTCGCTTGGTGTCTTTTTGTATGATGACTAACTATGCAGTACTGCAGTAACAGAGAACTAAATTATTTGTCATAAGCCAGCTCCACCTTGCAGTTCTGAGATAAAGTGCATGTCAGGATGTGCCTCATGACATATTATGTATCACCTTATTTCCTGTAAAATGAATTAACCATGGCGTAACTATTCAATTTTTAATTCAACAGGAACATTCAGTGCAGTGCACTTGGGTAATATATTATGACCTAACAGGGAAAAACTTTATCCTGAAGTCTTCTTTCCATTGGTCTTTCATTGTGCTGGTTCAATTGAAGTATTTTTCTCATCAAATTTTCCCATCACTAGATACTGATAGCAGGCACATCTGCTTATTATTCCTATTACCCTCTCAGTCCTCCCATATTTCATCTCTTAAGAAAAACAGGTCTGATTCAGAGGAGTCTGATAAACTAATTTTTCCAAAATTGTAACTTTAGTATTTGAAGTTTCTATCTGCCAATCATTCTTCACCAAAACTTACTTACGTGTTTTACAAGTACAAGTGGATTTATTGTCATTTCACCCATATACAGCTGGTACAGTACACAGTGAAATGAAACAACGTTCCTCTAGGAATATAAAACAACACAATAACAACATTGCCAGCACAGAACTAAATAAGATCTGACCAATAGGTCAGGGTCTAAGAATACCATCAGTAAGTTACTACACCAACTAACACTGTTGTTAAGCTGTTGAGGTTTTATTTTTTTAATAATTAGTGCTCATGTATGTGCTTAGAGAAGAGATAGGGGCTGACAAATAGTGGATGGTTGATGTTGACTGAATTCTTTAAAAGTAGCATTGCCATTACAGAAAATCAGCTTAACCCAATTGGTAGTTATTTTTCATGAAGTCTTTCTGAGCGCTCAGAAGAAAACATCTCATAGAAAATGTGTAGGGCTGACAGTGATTTTGTGGTTACAGTGTTCTCCTGCCTTTCATATTCACAACCACTATGCACATCTGCTTTTCTAATATAGGAATAAACCCTATATCAAATGTTTGCCAAACCAATATATATTTAACTCAAACTACTGTAGTTTCTATAACATTTTTATCTCTGGATTTGTATGATATTTTTATTTAGAATCGCAACCTCCAAAGATCCCCTGATTTGTGACTATAGCCAGATGTTTGTATGCTTCATATCAGCAGGCCAACTGATTTAACATGGCTTTTGTAACACAAAGCTTTGAGACATGCAAGATGTTACAGGAAACTCAGATCTTGCTGACTACATAATGACAGTGTCCCAGTGTGGTTAAAGCATAAAAATTTCCACCCTGGATATCCAAGCAGCTGTTCCAGCAGGTAGATCTGTCATAGTGGATTATTTACCCAGTGATTCAGAGTCTGGGACTTCTAGACTCTGAATCCATTTACTTCCAGTTTGTTGAATAAATGGGTGTGATTTTATTTTATTCAAATAAGGCTTTGATTAGTAATAGCTATAATTGCTCTTCTGTTTTTCACCTGCATTTATTTCATGTATTGCATGCACTCAAAGAGAGTCTCTCATTTACTTTTTCCCTAATATTATTTATTTATTTATTTATTATTTTTTTTTTTTAGTTCACATTTGCGCTTACCCTTGTGTTCATGTAGTGTGTAACGCTTCAATGTCACTAAAACAGGCTTGTGATTTAAACATTTTAAATATAACTGACTAATATAGTATGACTAAATATTATACGTTTTATTATACATTTTCTCTACAGTTTAATCACCTGCCAATTCCCACCCACCAGCCAGCTCTCCCCTGTCATATGACTATCTTGAGGCATGAAGACTAGCACATGCTTTTTTTGAGACACATGAAGCCAACTGCCTGTTTTTCAACTCAAATGGCAGAATAATAGATGCCTATTTGATTGGATTGTGTCAATGTGATTGACAAAGGAGAGAGATTTTACAATCCCTCCCACCCAGAGAGCATGACTAATTTTTTCTTCCTTTTCACAAGCTCACTATAATCTAGATTCTAGGTCTAGACACTGTTGAAAACCCTTTTTCCAACACTTTTATACAAAATAATTCTGGTAACCTCGGAGGCATAAACCACATACAGATCATTTTAATGTTCTGAATAGGCCATCCAGGAAATCAACTTAAGCAGCTGTATAGCCTGACTCAGAATGTGTAACTTTTTATGTATAAATATAGACATCATTGTGAACACAGAATTGTATGACTCTAGACTCCTGGAATTATCTGACTGTCTGGGATAGTGGGATACCTACTTATATACAACATAGTGTTGTAATGTTGCTTATTAGGGATCTATATCTACATTTGAAATTCTGTAAATCTGTTTTTCTGACAAGTGTCTATTGTTAAACCTTCTAAACAAATAAAATAAAATACTGAATAATGTGTGCAATCTCATGCCAAATTACAGGACAGTTATACTCACTGTACTAATGGTTACATGCCATTTATATGCACATTAAAATGGGGGAAATTCTCTCCTTAAGGAAAATAGCTGAGGAGGTTTAGTAGCATGCAGAGAATGGAAATTTGGTTACATTTGGTGGTTTGGAGGAAAATAAGGCAATTCCATGCAAATGTCAACATGACTGTGGAAAAATAAAATTGCAAACATAAGGAAAACACACTTATAAGGCTATGTTTAACCTTTTATTATTAATTCATATTTCATATGTTTTATACAAGCATTAACCAGTATGAATTATACAGTTTGAGATTCACTGTTTCAGATTCATCACATCTATGAAGTAAAAAGTAACAGCGATAGATACTACTTTTAAATACTTTTTTTTTTAAATAATATCATTCTTTCACATTCATCCTTTTTGGTAAAAAGGGAGCTTAAAATATTTCTAAATAAAAGTAATTCCTTTTGTGAAACATGATGCCACTGTACATTTCAGGTTCTCAAAGACACAACCTTGTTCTTTTACCTTACGAACCCCACATAGTTCATTATTCATGCCAGACCCAATCGCCTATGAAGACCCAAAGCTAGATCTAGGTTCTTAGTGACATTCAGAAATGTTCTTCCCAACAGATTATGATGCACTGAATATTGCGTGGGACTGTAAAACCCTTTAACTTGTATTTCTCTATTGTGTCTATTTCACATTGGGTAAAGATAATAAATCTTTAAATCTCCTAAATCTCGTTAGTAAATATCATAATATCATTGAACATAAAGAAAAAAAAAATAATGAGATAACTTCATTTTCTTTTTGTCAGTATCTTCAAGAAATTCAGGTGATGCAAAGTTCTAGTGAACATGTGACGTGTGGAATATTTCATAGGATTGAATGTACAATGCACATTTTCCATAACCCATAATGGATGAGTCATGGAAAAGACCACACATAAAGCATTCATGGTAAAACAAACAAAGATTTTTGAAGTATTTTACTGAGTATATTCCAAGGTAAAGTAGTTATGTTGGCTAAGGATGGGCAAAAAAAAAAAACAAAACATGTTTTCTATGTGATGTATTATATACATCATGTGTTATAAATGGGGTTTTATAAATGTTTTTTTAAAACGTTATTTACCTGAAGTTTGTACACATGCTGTTGTGAAAGACACTTTAAAGAAGTTTATATTCATTTTTACCTTTACATGTCTATTTGTATATGTTATGTCATTTACATAGCATATATACATATATGTTACTTGATGGGCTCATAACATTTTAAGTAGTTTGTGCGATTGAACGTTTACATTAAAACTAGGTTAACTTTCATTCTACTGGTGAACAGGCTGCAGATCTCTAGAGTAATAATTCTGATAGCGTGAATAAACAGAATGGACATAAAGGAATTGTGGGGGGTGGGGGGGCAGTTATTTATACAATATGTGAAGGTGTCTCACAAAAATGGCAAACACTCTGGATACCATATTAAACTATAAAAGATGACCACTAAATTTGCATCCTGGAAGGATGTTGTGGCAGACTTGTACAGTACTTTTTACTACTGGCAAATATATTTAATAAGTGGTCTCACTTTCCAGTAGTGGAAGCTGTCTGGTCCACCTCAGCCAACAGTGTGATCCCTGTCCTGGAGTGTACATTCTCAATGTTTGGCAGCTCACAATCAGTAAAGACAGATAATGGGCCACCTTTCAGCAAATTCAGCAGCATATTTAGGGTTTCACTATATAAAAATTGCACTTTTATGGCCACAGTTCAGTGCTACTGATCAATTCATGAGGACACATGGAAAAGCTGTAAGACTCAAGATATTGCCTGACAACCTGCTAAGCTGACATTTGGAAATAAAATGCACACAAAAATCCCCATATCTGATGAACTGCATGTTGTGGTGCACCAAAGAGATCTAATGGCCAAAGAAAAGATCAAAGTACAGTACATGCTGACTCTTTGCAAAGTCCAACCCCATCTTGTCTGGAGAACTGCTACATTACCAGATGCTGAAATCCAACTAGTTGTCATCATTGCATAGCAGTATAACAGCCATAAATGGTGTTCAGAGTACAAGGCTTCATAGTCACAATTCATTGGAGATGGTCTCTCTGTCTATAAAATATCAAGTTAAACACTTAATGACACTGTCAGCTAATGGCATGAACCTCATCTCATGCAAACATCATGAAAATCTGAACAATAGTGATGTCATTATAATTTTGTTCAGTTTCACACAAGTGGGTTTCAGAGTGACGCAATAGAGAAATGTTTGCCTTAACATCTGGATATCGCAAGTTTAAATCCCAATTATGCCATTGCCATCTATGGTCACGGGTCAGAATTAGCTGTTTGGGCGGGAGGGATGGCATCACTCTCTCCCCTGTCAGTCAGAGCAACACTAGCCATACATGGGTGTCTATGAGGGCTTGTATGCAGAGGATGATAAAGAGAACATTTCTCCGAATGTTTTACTATGTCCTGTGACATTTCATGAGCAGCAGTTCAAAAAGTTTTGATGACTGGCTTCACATGCACAAGAAAACACACAAGTTAGTCTTGACCTTTCCTAGTCAGTAGTTGTCGTGTGATCAAGAAGAGCTTGCAAATCACTAAATTTGGATTTGGCAGATCACCAGATTTACAGAAAATGGGATTGAAAACATTCACATGAAAGATACAGAAAAGCATTTGACCACTTTTCTAGCAGTCAAATTTGCAAGACTGAATTTGACAAAAAAAAAAAAAAATATTAGAACAAGAACCTTTGCTTTATTGTTTTTCAAAGGTTTGTACCCTATTTTAGCTATAAATAACTTTTACAAAAGCCAGGGTTTTTGCAGTCGTAGGAGTTTATGTTGAGATGTGATTATTTTTTTTTTCTCAAGTTCAACTGCACCATTACGTTTTAGAGAATTCAGGGAGTGTCAGACTTCAAACTGGAGCCAAAATTTGATGACCTAGTATGTGATTCATTGGAAGAGAAAAGAAAAAAGATAAACAGCAACATTATGCTTTAAGTTATTTAATAACAGATAAAATTCGATTAAACTATTAAATAAGTGTAAATAAAAATGTCTGAAATATTTGCAAGCAAAGTATTGAAAAAACTAATAATACACACTTCAAGCAACATGCATAGCTCAGATTTTTGGAATAATACGGGGGGGGGGGGGGGGGTGGACGACGACAACCCAACAGACTGAATCCCACTGTGAACCCCAAATCTTTTATAACAGCCTGTTTCTGGGACTCATATTCAATATGGCCTAGTGCTAAGCTCAGTTTTTGTAAGTAGTTAGGGACTGAGCAATGTACACACCATTAAAACTGATTTGAGTGTCACAAGTAGTCTGTGAACTTTTTTTTATTTATTTTTTTTTTTATTTGCAAATCTCAAATGTGCAGTGTGAAAGCAACATCTGTGTTCATACATGTGGGTCTTTGAATGCTCCAGAACTTAATAAAGTGTACATGTGCAACATGCATGAATAATGAGAACATGGGAAAATCTTACATAGTACATATTGTAGGCCTGCTGAGAAGGTGGGACATGAATATAATAGCCTACATTTTATTTGCTCTGTTTGAAAGAAAACGTGTTTTGATTAGAGGTTTGGAAGGTACTCGAATGTAAAATCAATATCCCAGAGATACAGACCAGTGAAAGTTTGCGGTAAGCATTAGTGGTGTTCTTAAGCATCTTTCACAAGGCTCTTTGTGGTGAACGAGTCTGGTTGGTCTGGAGAAGGAGTAGGAAACTAGAAATATGAGGTTGGAAAACAAAAATGATGAGGAGGAGTTGTCTTTTCAAAAATTCAGGTCACAACCCTCTGTTACTAAGCCAATGATTATTTATCTGGGAGCCTCACACTTAAATATGAAGGAGTCTTACTACAGGAATGATTATTAATATGATTACATCAGCTGGCTGTATTGAATATCGTTGGCTACGTGAGATACTGGAAGCACTTTTACATGTCTGTAAGTTCGAGGACCGTGCCCTTTCATATGCCTCCCAACCTGCCAAATCACTACCCTGCAGATTTACAAATTAAACACTGATCAAGACTCTTTTTCTTTCCTGGCAGCCAAGTGGTGAAAATAACTTCTCCTGGCTGTCCAAAGCACCGGGTTTTCTTCGAATGAAGACTGAAAACATATCTCTTCACTAAACATTTAAATGAGCACTAATGCTAGCTTGTACTAGCATGAGCATATGGTTTTGATGGAGACTATGGCTATGTCTCAACCAGCTCTCTAGTTCAGTAGTCAGGGCACTGGTCAGGGAGTCGGCCATTTTAAGGGCTGTCTCAATCGCAAAATACTTCCAGTGCACTGGAATGTCCGCTATCTGAAAAAAATCCCACAATGCATCGCAAAAACCAAGGAGCCTTGATGCTCACTATGTTCCCTTAGTGGAAATGACATCATCTTTTCTGAGACCTCTCATCTTGAAAAATATGGGGGACGAACTCTCAGACAACTTTTGTCTACAAATGTAAGCAGCTTGTTATTGTTGTTGTAGCTCTCATATGATCACTTACATTAGCGATTTTCAACTTTATTGGACATTCTATATACGGTTTGTTTGAGTCTGATGACTTTTAAGTGTTTAATGTTTTTTTTTTTGTTTTTTTTTTTTAATCCATTAGCATTGCCTATGATCCTGCCGTTTTACAACACGAGTATGTAGTCATGTCACCGGAAATTCAGTTATCAGTGTTGCAGTTTCTTGTGAGCCATGGTCCTTTCCGGTGTCCAAACTCATGTACATAATCTAGTGATTCACCACCTAACTAGGAAGCTGTTTGAGGCATACCCTCTAACTACAAAGCACTGCTGTATGTCACTGTGTTTATTGGCATCTACCATATGCTGTCAATATAATGTGAATGTAAATGCAATGGTGCACAGTGGTTTAATAGCTTTTTGTCCATCTAAGCCTCAACTTATTTCACTAATACCAAAGAGATGAGAGGGTGTGGTAAACAATTACACCAGTATTTAACTATTTCTGCCAAGAAATAGAAAGGCTCAAGGGGATTTTAATGTTCAGTGTCATTTAAAAGTGATTCTCTGTGTTAGATCAACAAGAAAGAGGAAGAAAAAGTTATATATTGGGCACAAGTGCTGTTAGTTTTGGAAGGCTGCAAGCTATAATGTCCCAGATTGAGCAAAGCATTAAACACAATGTTTGCTCAGGGGATCATTCAACATGCTACAACCTCTCTCCCTACCAATGGTGTATTAAAAGATCAAATCTAAGATGCTCTCAAAATGTTCATCACATACTACATGAACCCATAAGCACTTATAATACGGAATTTTTCTTTATCAGATTGACACAGTAAGTGCAATTCTTCTTTCATCTTAAAGTTTTCTGTTTAAGTCTGTGGTCGAGTGACATCATGGTGGTATTACTGGAAGCTTTGACAGAAGCTCTGTTTTGGCTGATTTTTCCCAACCATGACCACTGGCTACTGGAAACCTATGAATCAGTTAACTAAGCATTAGAAAAAGCATGATACTTTATGTCCCAGGGTGCTCTCATGAATTTGGTACCTTCTGGCTTCTCTTTTAGTTATGCCTGTCATAGCTGGACTGGTGAGAAATTGCAAACATACATGTTAAGAATTATGTATGGACTAAATAACTCAAGACTGTTTTCTATTTGGGTCCTGTTTAATTAAAAAACTATTATTTAAATACATATTATCTCCATCTCATTTATTTATGTCTGTTTGTTTATATAACAGACTGGTGGGTGGAGGGAGTTGCTGTCACAGCGCGGCCAGTCTCGTCCGCTGACACCAGGGAACTGTCACTCACCTCGCTCACACGCAGGCACACTACCTCGAACTCCACTTCCCATGAGTCACCGCCGCCGCACCTGCGCTCTCCCTCTCCTGAATTCTGAGTGCACGCACCTGTCGCCAATTATTCCACACAGCTCACTGTCTGTATAAATTCTCCTCTGCCACATTCACCCGATGCGAAGTATACATCTTATCGACTAGTTCCTTAGCGTTATCAAACCTGTTTTTGTATTTTGCTCCACCGTGTACCTGACCGTGTTTTCCGCCTTTGTTGACTACGTTTACTGCCTGTCCCTTTCAAGTCTGCTCGTCCGAATGCCTGACCCTTGCTACTACTTTGACTACATTCAATAAGCCTGACCCTAGCCGGGGCTTTTACCACTCTGTCATCGCCACGCACTTTATCCTCACTTCCGCATCTCCCGTGACTAATTCCTCCCTTGAGCCCAAGCGGGGAGGAGTTGTCATTATCCCAAGGGGCACGCAGATTATGCTGTAGAATTCTGGACAGTAGCCGCCAGGAGTGCATGGAATGATCCAGCATTGAAAACCCTGTTCCGCCATGGATTGAATGCTGATGTCATCAAAGAGTTGGCATGCCAAGATGATGAGGGGACGCTGGACACACTGATCACGCTGGCAATACGCCTCGACTGCCTACTTAAGGTCCGTGCTCTTAACCCCTCTGTTAAGGTGATGCCAGTCCCGTTGAGCCCTGAGGAGCCCGTGGGATTGGGCAAAACCCGTATGAGCGAACAGGAGAGACGCCGCCGGGAGAACCGCTGCTTCTACTGTGGCAAGCCCAACCACTTCAGTTGGCAGTGCCCTGAGAAGCCACGTCCTCGCCTCAAGGTAAGCAGGCAACCACTTGCTCCTTGTGGAGAGCAATCTGCTTTTACATTTCCCATATTGTTAGAGAACTCATCCTGCTCTTATGTTGTAGAAGCCCTGATTGACTCCGGAGCAGCCGGTGACTTAATTTCACAAGCCACCATCACTCAGTATAACTTTCCGTCCGCCTTTTGGAACGCCCACATTGTGTCCACGCCATCGACATTGTCCCCATCGGGAGGGGCGTGAACACACATTGCACCAAACCACTCCACCTGTGGGTCAGCATCCTACACCAAGAAACTATCTGGCTGTATGTCATAGAGACAGCTCGTCATCGCGTGGTTCTCGGCCTCCCCTGGTTGAAGCACCATAACCCCCAAATATCGTGGGCACGCAGAGAGATTGTGCAGTGGTCACCACAATGTATTACTCACTGCCTCCAGGACCCGGTAATCCCACTATCATCCACCACAATAGAAAGTCCCAATCCGGCCAAACCTGTATTGATTCCCCCGGCTTACCATGACCTCCTGGAGGTTTTTAGCAAAAAAGAAGGCAAGCGCGCTTCCCCCTCACCGGGAATATGATTGCAAGATCGACCTCCTTCCCAGCGCCACACTACCCCGGGGAAGAGTTTACCCCCTGAGCCTCAAGGAACAGGAAGCTATGTCAAGAAGCTGATTGATTATCTGGGACTTACCCAATGCTTTGTGAAATACCGCTACCCCTTGCCCTTAGTCCTGTCAGCCCTGGAATAACTCCACACCACCACAGTTTTTACACGGTAAGATTTACGCAGCGCATACAATTTGGTGCGGATCCGGGAGGGAGACGAGTGGAAGACGGGGTTTAGCACCACTTCGGGGCACTATGAGTACCAGGTAATGCCATATGGGCTGGCCAACGCTCCTTCTGTATTCCAATGCCTCATTAATGACATGTTAAGGGACATGATGGGGCGTTATGTGATCGCATACATTGATGACATTCTCATCTACTCCAACACCAAGGGAGAACATGTTCAACATGTCCGCCAGGTTCTGGCGACTGTGGGAGAACCAGTTATATGTAAAGGCAGAAAAATGTGAATTCAATCAGCATACCATTGCCTTTCTGGGATACGTGATCAGTCCCCAGGGAGTCGCCATGGATCAAGGGAAGGTCAAGGCAGTACAGGGGTGGCCCACGCCCACTACCGTTAAAGAGCTACAGCGCTTCTTAGGGTTCGCCAATTTCTACCAAAGATTTATAAGGAACTTCAGCACGGTGGAAAAACCTCTCACCACCCTCCTACAGGGGAAACCTGGAAGCCTCCATTGGAACCCCTCGGCCCACCGAGCTCTGGAGAGGCTCAAGTTGGCCTTTACAACCGCCGCCACCTTGACTCATCCAGACCCCTCGACACCTTTCACGGTTGAGGTGGATGCATCAGAATTCGGGGTAGGAGCTGTCTTGTCCCAAAGGTTCGGGGAGAAGACGAAGCCCCATAGCCTATTTTTCCCAAACCTTCTCACCCGCGGAGCAGAATTACAACGTGGGAGCCAGAGAGCTGCTAGCCGTAAAGTTGGCATTAGAAACATGGTGACATTGGCTAGAGGAAGCGAATCACCCCTTTGTCATCTTTACAGACCACAAGAATCTTGAGTACATTCCATACTTTCAGCATGTGTTTAGATACTTTAGAATCCCCGAGGAGATTGTGTGCGATCAGGGACATCAGTTCACATCCAGGGTATGGGCTGGGTTCATGACCAAGCTAGGCGTGACCACCAACCTCTCGTCCAGATACCACCATCAAACCAACGGGCAAGTGGAAAGAATAAACCAGGAGTTGGGCTGGTTTTTACGCACCTACAGCTCCAATCACCCAGAGGAGTGGAGCACCTTCCTGCCTTGGGCCGAGTACACCCAAAACTCCCTGCGCCATTCCGCCACCAAGCTTACCCCGTTTCAGTACATGATTGGAGTACCAACCTCCCCTGTACCCCTGGAACGCCACAACTACTGCCTCCCCGGCAGTAGACCAATGGTTACGGAGGAGCGAGCAAGTATGGGCCGAGACCCATCGCTGCCTGCAGGTCACCGCAAACACATACAAATGCAAGGCAGACCGCAATCGCAGTGCGAACCCCCAATATCACCCCGGGGATTGGGTATGGCTGTCCACCCGTAATTTAAGACAACAGCCGAGTGGGAGAAAATTGTCGTCGAGGTACACAGGCCCCTCTGAAATTCTTTGGCAAATCAACGAGGTAACTTATCGCCTCAAACTACCACGTCACAGCCCATTGTCTCCCTCTTTTCATGTCTCACACCTCAAGCCAGTGGTAGACGGCCCACTAGCCTCCGAGGTGCCCTCCATGACGCCGCCTACTCTGCTGGAGGTAGAAGGCCAACCAGCATATCAAGTCAATAAGATACTCCGGTCGAGGCGTGGGAGAGGGGGCAGGTTGGAGTATCTGATAGACTGGGAAGGGTACGGACCGGAGGAGCAATGCTGGGTGCCCCGGAAGGATATATTAGACCCTCAACTCCTACGGGACTTTCACCAGGCCCATCCGATCCTCCCGGGCCCACGACCACGGGGCAGACCGCGAAGAACTCCGGCTCCCGGAGTGAGCCCTTTGGGGGGGGCTCTGTCACAGCGCGGCCAGCCTCGTCCGCTGCCACCAGGGAACGGTCACTCACCTCGCTCACACGCAGGCACACTATCTCGAACTCCACTTCCCATGAATCACCGCCGCCGCGCCTGCGCTCTCCCTCTCCTGAATTCTGAGTGCACGCACCTGTCACCAAAAATTCCCCTCTGCCACATTCACCTGATGTGAAGTATATGTCTTATCGACTAGTTCCTTAGCGTTACCAAGCCTGTTTTCCTATTTTGCTCCACCGTGTACCTAACCGTGTTTTCCGCCTTTGTTGACTACATTTACTGCCTGTCCCTTTCAAGTCTGTTCATCCGATCGCCTGACCCTCGCTACCACTTTGACTACGTTTACTGCCTGCCTCTTTCTAGTCTATTCGTCCGATCACCTGACCCTCTCTACTACTTTGACTACATTCAATAAGCCTGACCCTAGCCGGCACTTTTACCACTCTGTCATCGCCACGCGCTTTCTCCTCACTTCCGCATCTCCCGCGACTGATTCCTCCCTTGAGCCCAAGCGTGACAGTTGCCAGAATGAGCAGTACTTACAATCTTACACATCAGTCTTACACCCTACATATTATTTTCAGACTTATATTCTTTAAAGGAGAATAATGTAGTGATGTGTGTAGAACAATATTCATTATGACATTCAGGCTTAGCGTATGAGCAAACAATTTCCAAATATTTGTCCTGAAATTAAAGTTCCATGACCATATAAAGACCAGTACACATATGGAAATTACACAAAGAATATACAAAGATTAGCCCAAAGGGATTTCCATTTAATCATGACAAATCTTTTGAGTCAAATTACAGCACTTGGATAGCTACACCATTTTCTCTGATTTACAATATTTTCCACAATTTGGGGTTGTTAAACATCAATAATAATAATAATAATAATAATAATAGTAGTAATAATAATAATAATAATAATAATAATAATAATAATAATAATAATAATAATAATAGACATCTTATATTAAATCCAGATATTAGGCCAGTTTCAAAAGCATTGTGTACAACTGCATAAACTGGGGATTCCATTAGATTGCTACTCTAAGCGCAGAAACAATTATTAACATAGTTTTTGACATGGGGACATAAATGTGAATTATTACACAAACATGTAAGTAGGTTCAACTGTAGAAATCATGTAGCATTAGGCAAACAGAAATATGTACTGCAACAAAAAGAGATTTGGAATAGACATTTTCTTTTTTAAACAAAGTGTTAAACAAACACAAACCATAACGTGATTGAGTTAATGTGTTATAAGTATTGGAACTAAACAGGATATACAAAAATAATTAAGAAATAATTATATTAGAAATTACTTGATATTACAAATGACTTGAAAAATAGATATACTGAATATTTGAACATATATTACATTTACATACTTAGCAGACACTTTTATCCAAAGCGACTTACAAATGAAAGCACACACACACATCAATGGTAGCAGAGCTGCCATGCAAGGTGCTAGCTTGCCATTGGGGGAAACTTAGGGTTCAGTGTCTTGCCCAAGGACACTTCGGCATGGGATCACACGGGCCGGGATTCGAACCACCAACCCCACGATTAGTAGACAACCCGCTCTACCGACTGAGCCACAGCCGCCCTATATTAAAACTATGATCAAATACATTAATGAGTTGGAATAACAATAGAGAACATAGCCATGGAAATACAAATGGAACCATTACAAGGAAAATGGGGGAGCAAGATTCAACATTTTGGAGAACGAGTTATCTGTTATTCTGGTGAGTATGGCTCTTTCTCCCTGGAAGATAGGAAGCATCGCTAGTCATCACTGGCAAGAAGAGTGGTGAATAATATTTGAGCTTTGAACCAAAGTCCCATGCCATCATGGCTCCAAAATCTGACCTATGGCTTCTGATAGTAGTCATCAGCTGACCTTTTAATCTGAAAACAGTTCAGATGGGTGGAGTAGTTCCCACAAGAAATACTAGACTGCATGAAATCTAATAACATTTTCTTATCATGGGAGGTTTGGCAAATGATCTGGTATGTTTGGTTTCAGGAGGGGAAGAATGCATTGTCCAAGATTCTCCAGACCAAAAACATTTGGAATGCAGAGGACTGCAGCTGTCTCTGTCACATACAACAGATCTATGGTATTTATGAGATAGATTTATTATGAAGATCAAAGACTAAACCCCTGTGAACAAAACAGTGAGTCATTGTATAGGAGGAGACCTTGCATATCAGTGCAGCTTTGTTAGAGGTAATGCTGGAACATATTTTATGTTTTATTACAAAATCCAGGGTCACCCTCAGAGCTGAAATAAGATAAACAATGTAGTTTCTGTTGTTGGCTTGAACATTTCATATGAATCTTCAGACCTATTTTTATAGATCAAGAGATTGAGGAATTAGCTATTGTTTTATCTGCAGATCAGGAGACACAGGTGTTTTCTCTTTAGTTATATATATGTGTGTGTGTGTGTGTGTGTGTGTGTGTGTGTGTGTGTGTGTGTGTAATTACTCAAATTGATCAGTGGTCAATAGAGATCTTTGGTCAAAAAGGCAAGTAATTGCCCAATAATTGAGCCAGATGTGAAATTGTGCTGTATAAATCCTTACAAATGGGAAAACTGAAGCTATTTTAAAGTTTGATTCTTCTATAATACAACAGATCATATGTGTACAGTGTTAGTGTCTTTGGTTGCTAGTAAATAGGGAAGATTGGTTATGGCTTCATTGTATGCTGTTCCTTTCATGAGGAATTCTTAAACAAATGGTTAACTTTTAAATACATTAAAAGAAACTATCAATACTATCAAAAGTAGTTAGAAACTAACTGCTGCTTGATGATCTACTTGATAATGAAACCCATTGAACATACTCATTAGCACAGAGCAGCAGCCAAATGGAGGCCCACTAACTATATATTGACATAATTAGAAAATTAAACACTAAAATGATGGTGCTTATGTCAGAAAGTCTACCAAACTACCTATAGTCATTAATGTCCTCTGTTATGTAATAACTGTAAGCCTAAGTATATGTCAAAATAAACACTTGGGCAAAGCCACCATTATGTGGTGCATGTCTCTACAAATTTCTTGGAAACATATCCTTTCAATATTTTACACGGCAAAAGTAATATTCATTCATATATTAATGGATTAATTCATTCAAGTTCAGTAACCACTTTATTCTTGTCAGGAACAGACAGGTTTGCATAATGAGTAATCATGAGTGAGCAAAGACACGTACAGAAGTCATATTAAATTGAATTGATCTTAAATGATGAAATCATGTATCTATTAACACATAACCATGGAAAAATAGAAAGTATTTTGCATTTTGTATGTATTTCTTTCCTGGCAGTCCTTGGGGCCAGAAAGGTCTTGAGACTTGGCTTTAGTTTAAAGACAGAATGTTCTGCCAGTCCTAAAGTACATGTAAAGATCATTGTAAGCATATGTTCCCATTTCTTAATGAAATAGCTCTTTCCTGTCTCATGTGCATGTTTGAATAAGCTCATTATACTGATGTAAGTGGAGGGTATTTTGAAATGTCAGAATTGTCAGTTCAGCCTTTAACATTGGAAATGTATCTTAAAACTGAGGCCTGACATGAGCAAAAACCTCAGCAATTGATCTGGTTAGGCAGACAGGATTCAAATGAGATCAAGAAAGAAAAGCCAGACACCCATTGGCAGAAGCGATTTATTACTATGCAGGAAAGTGTTTCACTCAATACAAAGGGAAAGTTAGCCTTCCCACATGCACTTCACCCCAAGAAACTTCATCAACAATACCACCTGGTGACCACCACCACATTTACTCAAGTGATTAGAGTGATGGAGGCACTGTGTCACCCTATTGCCCAGTTCCTGCCCCATCAATTCTGAAACAAATCTTCACAAATGTTAGTGGTGTGGAGGCCCAGCCATCAAATGTCTGCTTGCCAGATGTTAAAATAGACCAGGATGGCTTTCCAGCATACAAGATGCTGAAATCTTGGAGCTCAAATTCTTCATAAAGACTAGTATTTTGTATCTGCATTCAAAAAAAAAAAAAAAACAAGATTTGCCAATGTCTTCTTTTTGTGTCAGGTCAGATTGTGTAGGCACAGAACCAGCTACAAAGGATGTGGCTTGATGGTTGTAGGGATAAAGAGCTTCCTGTACCTTCTGTTGCTCTAGCATCATGACCAGCATCACAAACAACTGAGGGCCATAGGTCAAGTTAAAATTCACCACACTGCACACTGGCAGCTGTTTACTGTTGACCCAGGCACAAGCAGTGATAATATAAAGAAATTTATGTTGCAGATCATTAAGCAGGACGTTGTCTACTATAATAAACCCCTGTGCAATCCAGACAATAAGTATTGCAAATGGTACCAGAGGGCCTTGTCATGTCATGGACAAAGTGGTGATAAAAGAGTGAATAGCAAGCGGACTTTATATTGACTTGTGAAAGGCACTAGTCTTGTCTGTTAAATAATGTCTGTCCTGAACCAAGAGGTAAAAGCTCAGCAATAGAGTTTTGCACTGTTGTATGGTTAAGCTTAAAGAGGAGCGCAATGCTGTATTCCTCTGGTCCAAGCACTGGTGAAGGGTCAGGTTGGGGTGATTAAAACCCTTCAACAGCAGCTGGCTGTCGATCTCTCCATTAACATGTTACACATACAACAATGCCTAGAAAGCACTTCTTCATGCCCAGGAAGCAGTATATACACTGTCCTGGGCCACTTCAGTATCTTTAGATTATCTTGATTTTATATTTTTTTTATTTCAGTATATAGAATGTTAGTCACTTTTGAGTTGCCCTTGGTTCTGGCTTACCGCTAAACATCTAAGCATAAAAGCAGAGCTATCCTATGAATCAGTAGACCTCAGTAATAAAGACCTTTTCTTCAGCATGTGTGAGCTGGAAAGCCATAAGTTTGATTTATATTTATATCTGGAAAGTTTCTTAAAAACTTGAAAGCGCCAAAACAACCTTTAAACCTAACATCCTGACCCACATAGCTTTGCTATAATCAATCACCATTTAAATCATGCAGCAGCCATTCAGCATTCTTTCCACAAGAGAAACTAAACGCATTGTCTAGCAAGTGATAAAAGGATATTCCGATCAGGGAAGCCCTTTTGCCTTCTGGAGCACTGATTACAAAAGTGTGTGTGTGTTGTTCATTAAAAAAAAAGGACCAGTGATGCACTAATGTTCTACTCTCTTCAATTCCAATGACTTCAATTCCTGGAAAGAAAATAGAAAATTTCATAATTGGTATATTTTAAATGTTTACCCATGAATCGCTTAATGTTATATGTGAGTCTACTGTGGAAATGAAAATATCAGCTAAGATTGAGATTGTGTTTAATTCTGAAAGACTCTGGGTCTCTAAGATACAATTTTTATTCCCAATAATGTTACTGACCAGTTTCCAATTAACATCTAGTTAACATCTAGTTAACATCTAGTTTGGTACATCTAGTACCAAAACAACCTTTAAACCTAACATCCTGACCCACATAACTTTGCTACAATCAATCACCATTTAAATCATGCAGCAGCCATTCAGCATTCTTTCCACAAGAGAAACTAAACGCATTGTCTAGCAAGTGATAAAAGGATATTCCGATCAGGGAAGCCCTTTTGCCTTCTGGAGCACTGATTACAAAAGTGTGTGTGTGTGTGTTGTGGCCTGATGTTTTTCTTGTTCATTAAAAAAAAAGGACCAGTGATGCACTAATCTTCTACTCTCTTCAATTCCAATGACTTCAATTCCTGGTAAGAAAATAGAAAATTTCATAATTGGTATATTTTAAATGTTTACCCATGAATTGCTTAATGTTATATGTGAGTCTACTGTGGAAATGAAAATATCAGCTAAGATTGAGATTGTGTTTACTTCTGAAAGACTCTGAGTCTCTAAGATACAATTTTTATTCCCAATAATGTTACTGACCAGTTTCCAATTAACATCTAGTAGTTTTATTATGGGGCATGTGGTGGCTTAGTGGTTAGCACGTTCGCCTCACACCTCCAGGGTCCGGGGTTCGAGTCCCGCCATGTGTGTGTGGAGTTTGCATGTTCTCCGGGTACTCCGGTTTCCTCCCCCAGTCCAAAGACATCCATGGTAGATTGATTGGCATGTCCAAAGTGTCCGAATGTCCGCAGTGTATGAATGGGGGGCTGAGTATGTATGCCCAGCCGTGTGACTGGCAGCAGCTACACGCCGGTCCCAAGCCCGGATAAATAGGGAGGGGTGGGGAAAGCAATGGAAAACTACCCCACTATTTCTGCCAAAATGCTTTGTGGATCACATTGATGAAATATGTGGAGAGTGATGACCCATAAAGTGACCGAAGGTTGGTCTCGACCTAATAGGTGATAGAGAGAGAGTTTTATTATTGTTAAAAGTATACTTATTTTTCCAGCCTTTTTTGCCCCAACTTTTTTGAGACATGTTGCAGCCATCAAATTCAAAATGACCTTGTTTTTTTCCTTAAAATTGTAACATTGTTTTCTATGTTCTATGTGACTTACATATGGGTTTATGAGATTTGCAAATCATTGAATTCTGTTTTCATTTACATTTCACACAACATCCTATTTTTTTTTGTGGAATTTGGGTTTTGTGTATATATACACAATACACAGGGTACGTTATCCTGAAAGAGTCCACTGCCATTAGGGAATACCATTGTCATGAAGGCGGTGTACTTGGTCTGCAACAATGTATAGGTAGGTGATACGTGTCAAAGTAACATACACATGAATGCCAGAACCAAAGTTTTCCCGGCAGAATATTTCCAAAACCATCACTTTCTCTGCAAGCTTGCATTCTTTCCATAGTGCATCCTGGTGCCATCTCTGAAAAAGAGGAGAGAGCAAGATGGGGAAGACAGCTAGTCACCCAATTTTTCGAAAAAATAAAGTGATTTATGTTCCCTGTTGTGTGATTCTGAAGCTAGCCCGTATGAAGCCATTATAATTCACATAAAATAGAAAATCACTCACCCCCCTACGTTTATCCTTGGAAGTTTGAACACAATATTTCCAAGAATGTATGTTTTTCCACGCAGTCAAGCAATAGTAATGGAGCATTGAGCTTCAAAAAGAATGGAAAAGCACCAAGCGACAATAAAACAAGTCCAGTGTTGTAAGCTTTCCAAAGCCTTGCAACAGCTTTCCGTGAGAAATCGATCGAAATTTAATGTAACCATATAAATCTGCTTTAATTGTCCCGAGTGAGTTTATTATGTTCATTACAACTAGTGTTGTAAGGATGTCCGATTTGTGAGTGAAACGTTTGTTAGCCATGTGCTAACCTACAGATAACAAATTCGAAAACAAATTTGGTCGTTGGATGATAAATTTAGATTTCAAATTTAATATTGTTTTATACAGAATTGTTGAAAGTCTATACATTATACTTAGTAACAGTTTACTATACAGTTTACTTTGTAACGTGCTACACCCAACACTGGTGGCCACCATCATCACCTGCCATTTCTACACTTTACAATCATAGACTAAATAAAAATACCATTAAATAATAAGGAATTTATCCAATAATGTGTGCACATTTTCTATTGTATTACGAACACTAATTTCCCATCAGGCACCAGGACTTGACTTGTTCATTAATTCACTTTGGAAGGGGACCATTATTCACCAGTCATTAATCACCATTGCTTGTTTAGTCAGGCCAAGTCTCCAACGTCAACACAAGATTTGGTCTTCTACACTTCACTCACTTCACTGCTGTTGCTGGACAATGCTACACAAGGTGAGTCCTTGGATTTTGGTTACCAGACTGTGACCACAATTTCTTGGCCCACACTACCGTGAAGGGTTTCCCCTTTAGATATTTTACTGCTGTAAGTCTGCACAACTGGTTTTGATTTGAGCAATCGTCACGGAGTAATCAAGCTGAATTGCATTTCAGTAACTGTTGGTGGCTGTTTGAACACAACAGCAGAGAAGAATCTTTCAGAGTTGTGGTTTGACATTTAGCATATTTGTCATGGAATAAGAATTTGTGTCTAAACACAACCACCATTAGCACGATGCTTATATACAATCCAGGTGTTACATTTCCTCCCATGCTGTGTCTCTAGATGCCTACTAGCCTTGTTTTTATTTTTTCTACAACCAAACTAGCTATTAGATTGCATCCATTGGTGAGACTGGATGAAGCCACAGATAATGGAAGGTGAGCAATGCTGCACTATTGCTTGTTAAACCCTGTTGTGTTAAATATCAGCTTGACAAAATAGCACACACAGAAAAATGTATATTGTGATAAATAAAAGATATTTCTTCACACATTTAATCTCACTTGACTGTGAAAACAGTCATATCTGTTATTCTACTATACACTTGTTTCCCATTGTATTTTGTGGCATGTCACCATCAACGCATACATTTTAATTACCCTTGAGGAAGGGAAAATCTTTTGCAGCATTTGGTAAGGCTCCGTCATGTGGCAATTTCACATTTCAGCAGTCACCATGCCACCATTCAACATACCTTTAAGTGAAAACTGGCTCCACTTGTGTCTCCAATGCAAAAATCCTCTTGGACTGAAAAGGGGCCAGATATATATTTCATCTGGTAGTAAAAGTTTCAAAGAAAGGGAACATTTCTCTTGAATATAATAAATGAAGTGTTAACAGTAAAAGGAAAGAATGCCATTTGTTCACTGGTAAAGCTATTTATTTACCCTTTACCTCAGATTTTAGGGAAGCTATTAAACTATAATGATATTGTTTCAAAAACAAGAAGAGAACTTCAAAATGGAGCCAACTTTCCAATGTCATTTTGTTGTTGTTGTTGT
This sequence comes from Noturus placidus, assembly GCA_022414735.1. Lineage (NCBI taxonomy): Eukaryota > Metazoa > Chordata > Actinopteri > Siluriformes > Ictaluridae > Noturus > Noturus placidus. The sequence continues at coordinate 26,505 of JAFFST010055808.1, forward strand.
TCAGTAGTCACTACAGATAGGCATTATGTGCCCAAATCAAATGGTAGTTTGCCAGAGCCCATTAGAAAGTACAAAAAGGATTTCTCTGGATTGAATATGTCACCAGTTTTCACTGCGAACCCCTGTCTTTACAAACTTTACAGAACAATTTGTAGCTTTTCATACAAGTTGTATAAATTCTAATGAAACTGTCATTCCAGATTTAACTCCAGGGTGGTAAATAGAAACTGGCATTTTTGTTTAACTGTTTGTAATTCTATCATTCTTATTCCAATTTACTTTTAAATAATGACTATAAAAATATGCACAGTGGATAATAAGAAATATAAACACCACTGTTAAAATTGCAGGTTTTTTTATGTAAAAAAGAAAATCTTAACCTTTTCTATCTTTAATCACAACCAGCAAACTTCAAGTGAAAAAACGAATAGAAACCTTTTACGGGGGGAATGGGGAAAAAAACTTACAATAAATTGGTTGCACAAGTGTGCACATCCCTTAACTAATAACGTGTTAAAGCACATGTTGTATTTAATACAAAACTGTCTTTTGGGGTAAAAGTCTACCTACTTTTTTTGATTTGGCAATTTTATTCCACACTTCCTCGTGAAAATGCTCCAGATAAATAACTACTACATTTATACAGTAATTACTAACTGATCACAATGCAGTGATGGGACCTCATGTGATCAGAAACAGAGCAAGAATATTATATTATTATTATTATTTTTCTTAGTTCCTGCAATTTGCCTGCATGGTTTGGGTGAACTTGTCCCTTTGGGTGGAAGCGTCATTCCAAATCAATGAAAAATTCTTCTGCTTGATCACCTATTCTATAATGAAACAGCACTTTCATCATCAAAACATCAACTGAGGAAATTGTGGAAGAAAAGTGTCCATCATTCCAGGACAGTTCCAGAAACTTGTAGGACTAGGTGTTTGTTTTAGATTAATTTTTGTTTGTTTGTTTACACCTTACTGTACAAAATTACATTATGTTAGTTTTTCTTTTAATTTATATAGTACAACCTCTTTGTAGTTTGATAATACCAGAATTATTTTGTTAAGGGTTGTTTGCTAGAGCGAACATGCCATGAAGTGTACATAAAGAGAATCAGTTAATTTTAAAATGAACTGAAGTCTTTGAATTTTTATAGCAGCAAAATTCTACTTTTAAGTAATCACTCAGTACTAAATTAAATAATCTATTTCTTCCTGCCTACACTCAGTATGTAAGTTAGCATTCATACCAATTATAGGTTCCAATATAATATATACATATTTACTAAAATGAAAAAAGTACAAAACTAAAACTTTTTTTTAATTGTGTTATTACAATATCCACTCATCATTTGCTTAACATTCACAGTCAGTATTAACTTAACAATTTCTCTAGTATCTGCTGATGTAATAGATTTAAATATTTATAAATGAGAGAGAGAGAGTGAGTGAGAGAATCTTCTATTTTCTGTGTATTGTATTTCAATGCTTAATATTTGTAAGTCTTGTCAAAATGAAATACAAACCATCTGCCTTGTTTCCTTGCCAGTTCCTCATTTTCACCATATTCTCCTTCTCATTACATATACTCCTTTACCCTCCTCTCTTTCACCACATAGAAACCATCTGGAAATAAAACATTTAAATATTGTATCTACAGCATCTCTTGAGGTAATTGTAGGGAAACACCGGCAAATAACGTGCTAGGGTTTTTTCCCCCATAGAGTAATACAAATTAATTAAATTAATCTGCTGTTGGATGTTAAGCATGGTCCCCATAATTTATAGCCATTAGACAGGAAACAGTTTTACAAAGTATTTGGACTTTTATCATTCCAAGTATGTGACAAAATTAAAATGAATGTTGACATGACAACATAATATCAAGATAAGCACATTCAGCTCGTTACATTCCACTATGTACTGGTTTTAATTCTGATGGACATTAATTGTAAGCTTACTTTCCATTCAGGAAACTTTTTTTTTTTAAAGAATCTGGTGGAAAGTCTGCAATTATCTTTAATAATAGGACAAAACTATTTTCACAAAATGCATGATAATGATGGCTATTGCCTCTTAATCATTTTATACTGAGTAAAAATAGAGTTTAGAGAAGTACGCATTTCTTCCTATTGGCCACACAGACACATGTAGACTACATATTAAACAGTAACTGAGCAAGAAGCCACAACATTATGTCAGCATGTATATGGATGTCTTTTAACTACCCCAGCCCTGATTAGTCTTTTAGCAAAGCTTGTGTGGTCTCCAGTCTTTCATGTGCACCCTTCTCTGGTTTTTATTACTACAATGAACCTAAATGTCTAAACACACACATGCTGAAGAAAGAAATATTGTTGGGATCTGGATCATAGATCCAGTCCACTCCCTATCAATATCAAATAGTTTTAGCGGTCTAAGAATCTACTCTTACGTTCAAAAGCTACCGATTCAGAATACAACCTGATTTCCGAAAACATTGAGACAGTATGGAAAATGCTAATGAAAATGAAGAAGTGTGATTTGTAAATGTATTTTGACTTGTATTTACTCAAAAAATGTATAAAGACAAGGTATTTCATGTTTTATCTAATCAACTGCAAAGTTTTTTTTTTTTTTTTTTAAGGTAAACATTTATTTTGAAATTGAAGCATGCAACATGTTCCAAAAACATTGGGACAGGACAATTTAGAATTAATAGTTATGTGACAAGTTGAAATAAGAAGCAATCGGCTAATCATAGTATATAAAAAGTTTAAAAAGTTCTAGTCCTTCAAGAGCAAGGATGGGTCGATGCTCGGCAATCTGCCAACAGATGTGTCAGAGAATAATCCAACACTTTCAGAACAACATTCCCCAAAGACATATTGGTAGGATTTGGGGCATTTCGCCTTCTACAGTGCACAATATAATTAAAAGATTCAAGGAATCTGGTCAAATCTCGGTGCATGTATGGCCTCTGAGCATCTGAACACTGGAATCTATTCAATAAGAAGCAGAACCTCACTCCAAACTGTGCAGATGGTGTCATAAAATTAATAAACAAAACACTGTGCAACACTGTGATTTTTCAACAGATAAATCACAAACTTCACAACATAGAAAAAGAAATGCAAATAATCTGTCTGCCTTGTGTCAAAGTCTGAGTATGTTTCCAACCAAATGTTCTACAAAATTTTACTTCAACTTACAAAAAAAGTGTGAAAAATGTGAATCGGTATTAATTAACTACTGTCATGTTGAATATGCTGAAGAGGAGAAACAAGCTCCAGTCAAACATACCTAAAGGCTAGAGTGCACTCATTATATTACAACATTTTTTTTCTGTCATCCGCCAACAAGTGGATGAGATCAGCATTCCCAATGTTTTTTTCATCCTTGGTTTTTAGCACATTTTTAAACAAACAAATTTGCATAGAAGTAGGCGTGTTGGAACAACACTACCACCATGTATTTATCTTCAGTAACCCATTGATCCTGATCAGGATTGGAGTGGGTCTGGCATGTGTCCCAGGAACACTGGGTGGGAGGTAGGAATACATGCTAAATGGGACACCAGTCCATCACGGGGCATCATGCACACTTACATTCACACAATAATTCAAACCTATGAGCAAGCTACAGTGAATCCACCGATTACCATATTTTTGGAAAGTCCCTGTAAACAATTTAGTTGCTAAATTTCAGTCTCGTGAAGTGCTTCATCACCACCTGACAGGTCATTTTGATGCTTTGCAACTATCAGAATAGTTTAGTATGACGCATTATAAATCAGATATCAATACCTTAAAAGGTAGTCTGCAACAGACATTTCATTCTTAAAGCTGCCATGTACTAAAATAAGATATTTATTAGTAACGCTGAACGAGATGCCAACACAGATACAAAACTCTCCCATGAATGGAAGGCAGGAATGTGGATTTAAAATAAGGACAGCAGCATGCTGAGTTTCCCATGACGGCATTTCTGGATCACATGCTTTTGTCCTTAGTAGAGGTCAAACTAAACATACTATGTTTATTTACTGGTTTTGGTTAGATATGTTATGGCTACACCATTTTCCACTCTCCACTTTCATACCATCAAGCCATCACAGTTAAAGTAAATCATGTTGAACTTTATGTTTCCCATACTTGTTAACTTCCATCACTGGTAATGCTTCAGTTTGTGGCGGATATTGATTTTAAGCAAATGACTCATTTGTCAGTCATTAGTCATTGACAAACACAGCCTAAGTCTTGGAAACTTTTTGTCATTTTGTAAAACGTTTTGCCTTTCCTGTTCATGGAATATATAAAATTGTTATATTAAAGAAATAACAAAAAAGTGGAATTTGTTTTATATCACATCAGCTGATTTTTCATCGAACAGTGCTGCCAGCTCCACCCCTGAGTATACTTAGTTACATTTGGTAAGCTTATGGCTCTCACTCCATCTCTTCAGCTTCAGTGAAGACCTCCAAAATTTCAACCATTATTCCTGCTCCTAATAAATACATTATCTTAAATAAACTACACACCTGTTGCTCGGACCACTAAAACTTAATAAAAACCTTGAAAAACATGTTTTAACTCAGCTCAGTGACCCTAACTGGATACCACGCAGTTTAGAGCAAACATGTGTGTGAATGATGTAGGCCACATAGATCTGCAACAGATATGACAACATCTGGACTGCCCAGAGACATATGCAGTCATTCTGTTTGCAGATTTCACTTTGCATTTTACACCATCCTAGATTTTCAACAAGCCAAACTTTCCCAGCTGTACATGCAAGATTTCTCTAAACACTTATCAACTAGCTAACAAAAAGGAAATGGCATGTGATACAAGGTTAATGAGTCTGCTTACAGATGGGAGACTTTATTTGTTTAGAGTAGTTAAAGCCCACAAGATGCAGGAACATCTTTCTCCCAGAACTGCATGGACATGTCAGATAGACCGCTTGCAAAACCTACAAGTCCCCTCTGAGACTATTGGAACGGTAAGGCCAATTCATTTGTTTTGCTGTAGACTGAAGACATGTGGGTTTGGGATCAAAAGTAGAATATGAGAAGAGAGTTTAGGATTTCAGTTTTTATTTCCTGGTATTTATATGTGGATGTGTTAAACCACACAGCACATTTTGCATACCACCCAATTTGTAGGCGAGCAAAAATATTGGAACGTGTGAATGACAGGTGTTTCTTATATCCCAGGTATGTCATGTTATATTGATTGCTTAAACAATAAATAACTCTGAACATCTACTCTTGGTTCTAGCCTCAAGTTTCACCTGTAAAGATTGCATTTGTTGCTAGAAAGGGTAAATCAACATGAAGATCAGAGAGATGTCCATGGGGGGAAATCAAATCATTTTAAAGCTGAGAAAAGAGGCAAAATCAATTAGAGATATTGCAGAAACATTGGACATCGCTAATACAACAATTTGGAATGTCCTGAAAAAGAAAGAAACTATTGGTGTTCTGAGAAACAGAGACTGAGTCGGCCAAGGAAAATGACAACAGCTGATGACAGAAACATTGTGAGAGCTGTGAAGGTACACCCAAAAACAACAGTCAGTGACATCACCAATAATGTCCACAGTGCAGGGTGAAGGTATCACTATCCACCATTTGAAGAAGACTTTGAGAGCAGAAATATAGTGGCAACAAGATATAAACCACTCATCAATCAGAAAGCCAGATTGGTATTATTATTATTTTTAAATACAGAGATGAGCCCCAAAAGCGATGGAAATATCAAAAGTGAAGATGGAGAAGGAAAGGTCAAAGTGCAGAGAAAGTAAGGATCTGCTCATGATACAAAACATACAAGCTCATCAGTGAAACATGGTGACAGTAGTGTCATGGTTTGGGCTTTTATGGCTGCTTCTGGAACAGTTAACACATGATGGTAGCAGCAGAATGAATTCAGACTTTATATTAACATCTTGTCTGTCAATTTACAGAGAAATGGATCCAAATTAATCAGGAGGAACACACCAAAACACACTAAACGGGTTTTAGACTCACCAAGTCAATTGAGCATGCATTTCACCTCCTGAAGAGGAGACTGAAGAGAGAAAAACTGTTCATGTGAGAATATACTACTACTACTACTACTACTACTACTACTAGTACTACTACCAATAATAATAATAATAATAATAATAATAATAATAATAATAATATGAATAAATATAATAATAATGTTTTTAATCAGCTGAAATCATTTAATCCTTTTAAATGCAAGCAGAAAAGCAATTAACCTGAAAACGCATGCTGAACCAAGATACCTATTTATACTTAACAGTCACAGTATTGACATTAAATGGTGCATATATTTAGTTCATATTAAATATAGTTTAATAAAACATTTAAATATATGGAGACTTGTCATGACAGTACATAAACATAAAAAATATATGTTTATGGTAAATATATAAACAGCTTTAATGGATTGTGCAATCAGAAGGAATTCCTTCGGCGTGATAAAAATATTTATCACAGCCAGTGATAAATGATTCTGAATCTTCAACCAATTGATACATCTGCTCATCTGTCATTTATAATTTGAAGTGTTCAGTGTAGATTTTGTGCTTGAAACAATCCAGGCCACTCTGTGGACTCTGACTGCAGCTTGACTGATGATCAGATGGTTTAACTTGCATGATGTTTTAATCTGGGCCCATGTTTGCTATATGGTTTGGTTTCAATTTCAGTTCTCACATCTGTACTTACACACAAGGTTTGGAGC
>JAFFST010055808.1:38047-55892 GCA_022414735.1 Noturus placidus
GAACCGCCAACCCCACGATTAGTGGATTAGTGGACAACCCGCTCTACCAACTGAGCCACAGCCGCCCTATCTCCCTATACACATCTCATGATGGGTAAAAGCAAAGAGCTCTCCCAAGATCTCCGGAACCTTGTTGTTGCAAAACATATTGATGAAATCGGATACAGAGGTTTTTTAAAACTTCTGAATCTTCCAGTAAGCACCATTGGGACCATTATCTGCAAGTGGAAGCAACATAACTCCGTCATCAACCGGACACGCACAGGAGCTCCTCACAAGATTTATGAGCAGTGAATGAGAAGAATAGTCAGAAAAGTAGCCCAAGAGCGAAGGACCACTCGGAAAGAGCTCCAGAAACACTTGGAGGCAAACAATCACAGAGAAAACAATAGGCAATGCACTCCACTGCCATGGACTCTATACACACTCACCCTGCAAGAGTTCATTACTAAGGAAAATGCATTTCGAAGCTCATTTAAAGTTTGCTTCAACTCATTTGGACAAGCCTATGAAATACTGGTAGATTGTAGTCTGGTCAGATGAGAGCAAAATTGTACTTTTTGGCTGTCATCAAGGGCATAACCATGTTACGGACATTGGGGGGGGTCCCAAGCGATATATATATTGTCCACTAGTCGTAGGGTTGGCAGTTCGTAGGGTGTTGTAATTTTATATCTTCATTGAATAGATCTGAGACCAATCAGACAGGGTTTACAGGAAAATACATGGAAACACTCATGTCTTATTTTTGACAGCTCTCAAAGCTGTCACAGCACTCTAGCTCAAACACTGTGCGAGGAAAAATGGGTATACGCCGATTTTATTTTAATTTATTAAACAGTAAAGGGGTTGAAACTGAAACAGTAGCATCCTCTGATGCTGTATGCAGTAATCAGTAATTTAATCAAATTACAATTTCAAAGTAATAATTAGTAATCTGTAGTGGATTACTTTTTTAAGTAACTTACCCAAAAGTGATAATGAGACACTGTGCTATAAGGCTCAACTTTAATGGTTACATACTAGTAATGCTGAGTTACTGATACATAGTATTTTATATTTTTCCCCCTTCCTATTCAATTGTGATCAGCCAATATTGACAGTACTAGACCACCATGAAAACTGAAGGCTATACAGTTACTGCAGATCTTGCCTCAGTCTTTATCTCAGTTAGTAAAGACTTCCATCATTATTTAAACACAGAGGTGAATTCAGAAGTGTGAATTTTGGAAATGCCATGGTCCACCTATGTTACAATTAAACTTTTGGAGCCAGACATTCAATGTCAATTATGATAGTTGGTTATTTATTTATTTACTCCAAATCCTTCAGATGTTCAGCCAGATGTTTTCATACTTAACACCTCATTTAGTGAAAGACAGATGTGTTCAGTCTGAAATTAATATAAAACAGCATTTCCTGTAATATGGGTAAATGCTTGGTACCACAGTTATTTACAGCGGCAGTGACCTGGACCTATTTTAGATAGAGGAATCTAATGGTTGCATTGTTTATTAGTTACTAATCTATAATGGCTTGGTTTTTCTGGCTGGCTTCTTTCTTAAATTCCCCCTTGAGTTTACAAATGAATTAAATACCACCTATGGAATATCTGGTCATCTATTCACGGGTTTGGAACTAAAAGTGTGCAAGTGACATTCAATAAAGTTTGTGTGGTTGCAGTTTTGGTGTGTGTAATTGCTGGTATAGCAGGTTTGATCCATCCATCAAGCAGTTGGTACAAAGGATTGTTCTTTTCACATGGAAACATCAGTAGCTTTTGTGGGTGCACACATTATTGCATTATGTTTTTAAAAATGTAATTACATACTGGCTCAATTAATTATTGAGCCATTGAACTACAGCATTAAGAAATCATAAGTAATTATAACAAAGTAACAACCTGATTTAACACATGTAATGATTATTTGTTTGAATGATTACAAAATACATCAGACTTTTTTGTAAATAACAATTTTTTATTCATTCCATAAATAACAATTAGTCCACAGAAATAATCTTCCTAAATGTTGATAAATTACTGAATTACTTATTTGGCCTGATTGGTTTATTATTTAAAAAAAAAATTAAACAAGTGTTAGTTACTTTGTTAATATTACTTATTTCATATTAATGCTGAAGTTCAAGTTATATAATGTCACTTAAGGGGACCTTAATGTAAAAGATTTATCAGTAATCATTTTCAAAGAAAGTAACCAGAAGTAAGTCCAAAGCACAGCAACAAAGGATAAGTGAAGACACACAATTTGCTTTATTATTATAATTCTTGTACAATATAAATAATGTATGTTAATGTATGTAGGTTATATAAGCAAAATGTAACAAATATAGCATGTTTGACCATATGAGATTTGGAAGCATCATTAAGAGGCTCTTAAAAGAAACCTTCAGAACAACTGCTCCTACTTAAATTGTTATGAAATTACTTCAGAATAATTATATTCAGGAAAGCAGGAAAAAGATAAGGAGCTCATTTAGGAAAAAGATAAGGAGCTCATTTAATATGCATAAAAAGGTATGCTATGGTTCTAACCATCTTATATCAATAGAAGAAAAACAGTATCAAATGGGTCTGAAACTTAGGAAAGACTGTTCCAAACCGCAAACTGCTAACCAGAAACAAGACTTGGCACCTAGTTTTGCCCTGTTTTTTGTCTCTGTTTAAAAGAAAGTATTTCATCATTTGTTGCAACTATGGCTCTAAGCCTGAGTTAGAGTATCTCAAATTGTTCTGTGAAATAGACCATAATTACACTCCACAAGGGATCCTTAAGCATAGTGAAACAATACAGTATGTGCAATCTTCTACCAACTATCAGTGTCATTTGGTTTCAGTTTTTCAAAAGATGGAGAAATTTAACATGGCCCTTCACAGCAGCAAATTTTCCAATATGGGCCAGATTTGTGTCCATTCAAGAAAATAATCCTTATATCCACTGACACCATGATTTACTGTGAATAGAAGGCCATCTGCATAATACTTCACATAATTTACTCTATTCACGTTTTACTCTATTTAGTATAATGTATTCTTATTGCTATTAAATTATTTAGCCATTGTTTCCAATGTCATGTTGATAGAGCATTTCATGGAGTCTTTCAGGAAGCGTTTTGTGTTGCTAAAAATGGTGCTTAGTCTTTTGAAAATGATTGCTACATTTGACACTGTGGATCAGTGGCTACCAACCCTCTTCCTTGAGATCTACCTTCCTGCAGGTTTCATCAACCTGGTTGAAAGCATGAGTACTGCTATGCAGGGATTACCATGCTGACTTTTAATTCCAGGCAATTTCCCAATAGACTCAACATGGATGTGCTGGCTGCCTTTGCCGGCTTTGAAAGCCCAGTGAATGCCTTTTTTTTTCAGTGCCAGATTTATTTTGGGAGCTTGCTAGACCCCAAGCCCAAAAAGATACAGGGGTTGAGATTTATGTTGTCCCAGTTCGCTTGCCCAGCTTGCCAATGGGCAGAGCTTCTGATTGCCACTGGAACCATGGACCGAGGAAGTGTGGCTGGGTTCGTATGCCTCATGACAGGGATTTATGGTAAAGCAGACTTTATTTAATTAAGAATTTTTTGAGGGGAGGTCCAGCCTGATGGCCGAATGAGGAGAGGAAGGCTGGAGTCAAAGAGGAGTCAAAAAGAAAGTTAACAGAGCTGCACCCTGAGACCAAAGTGGCAGCCTCACTTCCAGAGAACCAGCCTGAGACTAAAGTGGCAGCTTCACCTCCGGAGTTAGAGCCAGAGACCAACAAGGCAGTCTCACCTTCAGCACTCCAGCCTGAGGTGGTCTCTCCTGCAGAGCTCCAGCCAGACACCAGTGTGTTGGTCCCCCCTGAGGAGCTCCAGCCAGAGACTAACAGGGCGGCCTCCACAGCCCAGCTCCAGACAAAGGCCGACAGCTTGTTGAGGACTCTGTGCTGGCCACTTGAGCTCTTCCACTCCAACTTTGGCAAACCATGTCTTCATGGAGCTTGCTTTGAGCACAGATTCATTGTCTTGCTGTAAGACCTTTTTGCCTCTTAGTTCCAGTGAATGGAAATTGCAATGCTATAGCATACAAAGACATCCTATACAATTATGTGCTTCAAATGTTGTAACAACAGTTTCATGTGATATATGTACATAACATATGTATGTGGTGGTCAGGTGTCCACAAAATTCCAACCATATAGAGTATTATTCAACTTGCACTATGTTAGGATACAGATTTGTTGATGTTTGTTGGTGTTTGTTGGTGCAGACATGGGGCCATATTCAGAGTTGCCGACTTAAGTACAAAAGTTATGGCAGTAGTTATGTGGGGAAAGATAATAATATTCACAGAGGGCCTAAGCAACTGCTTAAGACAATTTTCTGTGCTTCTTGCTCAGATTATGCAAATCACCTGTGTATGTAGTTAATGCTTTCATGGATGTCAGATTTATCTTGAGTAGATACATCCAAGAATGTGGTTTTGAGTGATGTCTGCACAACCAGCTTTAAACATAAGCACTTATGTTTGCAAGATGTTTTGGAAGATAATCTGACTTAGCACTATTCTGCTACACTTACAGCTCACTTAAAAAAAAATTTCTTTAATATGATTAATATGTTATCTTTAATGTTCTGTGGAGAAAGGAATGGTATTATTAATTAATAAATAATGTATTTTTATGTATCTTTAATTTATGTATCTAATATTAGCCTCAAATAATATTCTGTAGTTTTCAGTGTATGTAAAATGCTCAAAACATGAGGTTCAGCATATTATACTTATCATGCCAATGCCAGAATCCACTGAGAACTCTCAGTACACACCATGGCATGCAAACACTGCTGCTGCAGGCTACAATCCCCAACACTCTTCCACACTGGCAAGTTCACACTTACCTGAATACTTACAAGTAACACTTGGTTACACTCTCAACCTATGTATGCACAGACTCTTTGCAAAATGACCTTTACAAAATAAAGCTCAGTGTTCTGTTCAATTCACCTGAATTACTGTATTTGCTATCCTATCTTTTTTTATCTCACTTTTGCTTCCTGGTTTTCATATTTTTCGATTTTGTCTCAAAATTACTGTTTGCTGATCGCCTGTTCCTGATTTTGAGATCTTCATGCTTCATATTTAGTTTTGGATTTGTCTGCCAGTTTTTTAAATAAGATTTGAAACTGCAATTGCATCCGCCTCCAACTCCATCACATGGCAGTATTGTGGTTACATCAAACTGTCATACAGTGGCTGAATTTAATACTGCTCCTTGCACAAGCTGATATCATGGCTTATAAACAACCATAACTGAGACCTGTTTCTGTTTTACTCAAACCCTACCTTATGTGTGTAACTCTCAAGTATTTAAGTCCATAGTTATGTCTGAATACCAATTTGCTAAATTTCCATACTCAGCTATGACTACTGCCCATAGCATGGGTATTCCCATAGCATGGAAAGGACTTTAACTGTTAAACAAACCTTCCAAATATCTCAGGATTCCTGATTCTAATATTTTAATGATGCTTATGAAAGTCCATTGCCTTGTGTCCAATAAAAAAGATTTCTTGGAATCCAAGGTCTGCTCCATATGTTTTGTATTTTCATTCTGCTATTGTTAATGTACTTGTTGTGCTTAATGACTGTAGGGGAGCCCTTGTTTTGATTTGGGTACTGACAATATAGTGATTTGATATGCACAAGATGGTTCTTGTTGGGCACATGCTGTGCTGAAGAACCATTTGGATAAACATGATAAACATGATCATGCAAGAGGAATTATTATTACTCCCATAGATGAGTTTCAGAAGCCTATTTGGTGCATATATAGAGAGAAGAGCCACAAAACAGCAAGTGGCTTAAATTGATTCCATCTCAGCTCAGGTTATATCATATCAGTCTCAAGACAATCACCATTCCATTTCATATCAGTTTCAAGACAAACACCGCATTCCATTTATCTGTACACTATATATTTTGGCACGAGGTCAAAGGAGCATTAATTAAGGTTAAGTCTGCAGATGTAGAATAAATAATCGTTACTCCAAATTGCTCCAAAGTTATATCTGAATCTACTTTTTTTCTTGATAACTATTGATACTTGCTGTTGCAGCATTCTGTCTTTGCTGATTTTGGGTAAGAAAGTGAAATCTATTGTGTAGTCTGAAGTAAGTCCTGGCTGACAATTTGATTTCTAATGAGTTTTACACTGTCAATATAAAACTGAATTTGGAGTAAATAATAATAATTCACATCATCTGTAATGTAAATTGCCAAGACGTGCTATTCTGTTATGTTTTGGTCTCTGTGCAAGTTAAACATTAAACAGATTTGCATTACCACAATGAATTTTAAAGAAATCTGTTAGCTGTTAATCAACTGATAAACACTACATATTTTTTTTAGGTACAATACAATAGAAAGCTATGTGTCATTTGGAAAAAAAAAAAAACAACAACAATGGAGTTAACTTCAATGGTATAGGCTTAATCCATAAATGTCTTTCTTTATAAAAAGATATATATTTGTCTTGCAGCCAGCACTACTGTTGAATAACAAATATATATATATATATATATATATATATATATATCAACCCACCAGATTTGAGGATTCAACAATGTTCTGATATAAAAAGAAAAATAGTTTGGCCTGATGATTCATTCTTGAGGGACACCCTTAATAGGAACTAACTATTAAATATGTATAAAAACCATTTCATAAGAATCTAAGATTTGAAGTCTAACAGTATATTGGAAACTACAGCATGCATGCACAAATCGGGATTTAATAAGAGTTATTACTGAGGAGAATCAACACTTTAGAGTGAAGGTCTTCAACAGTGGGTCCACGACCCCTAAGGGATCCGCGGAGGTACTGCATGGGGGTTGCGAAAGTTTTGGTACCAGTTATAATAAAACACAATTTCATACAATATATATAATTAGTGGCTCCCCGCTCCATCTCTCCATCAGTTTGGGGGTCCTTGGCCTGGAAAACGTTGAAGACCCCTGCTTTAGAGTATATGCACAGTACTACTTTCTCTATTACATTGACAAGAAAATACAGATAGGAAGCTGGTCTGCTTGAGCCTATAATCTACTGATCAGTAAGCCAGAGCCTTAAACCTGCAACCTCCAAAAGGACCTTCTCCTGCCAAAACTCAGGATCGAAGCAGGGAACTTTAGATCTTCAGTCTACCGCTCTTCAAACAGAGATATTTCAGCATAAAACTAGGCTGCTGGTACTTAAAGTTTGCTGGTGAGACATTTATAGTACAGAATAATTCATCCGTGCAGATCATTTGAGTTACTATTAATATTGTGTGCGGGTGAAAAAACTTTGCCTCTGAAAGTAAAACATACTTTGTGGGATTTAATGGCATAGTCTTTAGTATAGCTGTTACATTACTCAATTTTCTATCTTTTTTATAGCAGTCAGAAGTTCTTTTGTTGTGTTGTGTTGTGTTGTGTTTTGGTTTGGCTAATATGAGCTGGCACACTCACGTCTAAAACATACTGTAAATGAACTTGTACTGAAGATCCTAACTTTGAAATTTCTCTTACAGGAACAATGAGCTTGTATGCTGTAGAGAGCCTGTGAGTGATCTGAAGAAAATTTGTGCAGGATACCAATTCCTGTCCTGCACAAAATTGCCCACATAAATGAGTTATTTTATGGAAATCCCAAAATGAAATTGTTCTGAATATCCAGTTTTCTACAGAACAGTGTTATTGTTTCTTATTTTCAGACTTCCTGGATGCTGCCATTTCTGGGTTCTTTCCTATTACTGTCCTAACACTTGATACTTTGTAATGGATAATGGATATTGTTTATGAGCCCCAAAATCCAAGAGAAATTCCTAAACTTGGGACAAGCCTATTTATTCCCAATGCTCCATAGAAGTGTTTAGGTCCGATCCTTCCAACCAGCCACTGGGATGATTAGTAGGAGCAACCTTATAGCTACTGTCAATGAAACAGATTAACACATTGGTGAAGAAATGAAGCGGCTCCACAAGGAGTACCTCCTGTTGTGCAAACTGCCATGGCTTTCAAACTCTCCTCTGCTCTTTCCATGAGGTAATGCTTGGCTCTGAAAAGTCCTATGAGTTAATAGTTCTGCTAACAGCCTAGAAAGAATAAAAAAATCTTATATTGCACTTTGGTGGGTGTTAGAACCAGTGTTATATACATGTGGAAAATGTTCCTTGCGTGATTTCTTCTGGTTTGTCTCAAGGATTGAACCAGCTGTTTCTATAATTATAAAGTTTAAACACCGTGATCTATACGAACTGGATGTAAATGTAGTAAAGTATTACATCATTAGAAATATATCAGTAGACTGTTCCTCATGTTTTCTGTTGAAGTGCTTGAATCTGTTTGGTCAGAAAGTCTTGGTTCGTTTTTTTTTTATAGCAGCAGCTCAGACAATAGATCTGGCTTCAAGGTTTATATTAATATTAATATAAAACACTCATTCTAATGCATTAGCATTTACATTACTGTCTGTCTTTGTGATATGGTAAAATCTTCAGTGATGAGACATTTGTTTACTAGTTTTAGAGTCCCCAGAGTCAGTGATTAGTAATAATCAGTGTTATACTGTTGCTTTAAACTTTCCGACACTGCATTTGTCTGGCTTTTTAATCATGGCTGTTTCTGATAGAATGGACATTCCACAATCTTAAATGCAGCTTCAAACAAAAAAAAAGTATGCGGTGTTGTTTTTAATTAATCAATAAATAATTGGATAACTGCTGTGGTATAAGAGGAATAAAACACTTGAATGATCGACTCTGTGGTGGCAATGATAATCCCAATTTGTGTTCATTGCATCATGTTTATAATGTTCCTATATCAGCACACCCCATCATGTTTTACTCTTTACATACTATACTCTACAACTATTTTTCAGATAATCTTTGAGGTGTCATTTTTTTTGGAGGTGTAAAGGTTTGTAATTCTGTGTCCTTTTTTCTCTCTTTTACAAAGTGTTATCACAGTGAATGCTCTTTTAGTTCTATCGATCAGAAATCCCCAGACTGAACACTGACTAGTTAATGCATAACTCTTGAACATGACTTAAATCAATAACTCTCCACTTTCTCCTGACAGTCCTGATAGTATGGTTTGGATTTTGCCACCATTCTCAGATAATATCCCATCCAAAGCTGCATTCCTTTAAAGGGCTGGCCTGGATCACAGAGAGACTTCAAAGGCCAAATGTTAGTAAAAAGCAATGCTCTGTGCTGTACTTCCCTCACACCTTTACTCAGGTCTTTCAATTGAAGCCCAGGCATGCCTGAGTGAAATATACCAGAACTGCCCCCTTAGCTCTAAAATACTAAGAGAGTGAGAGAGTTACCCATAGGAATATGTTTCTATTCTAGAAACGTTCATCCCTTTGAACTAAATCTAAGCCATAGAATAATGTAGCTTCTTTCATTGTAAATCAGTTCAAAATAGATCCTGCCTCTGCTAAAACTCTCTGCTAAAACACACAGGAGTTTAAATTCTCTCAGTTCAGAGTTTATAAAGACTTTTCATCTTTGTGCTTTCTTTCCCTTTTCATTCATTACATTTAACTATTGATTAAAGCAGTTTTTAGTCTGTGTGATGTTTTGTTCCATTATATACATATTTTAAGTGCTATTGTCCTCCATTTTAACTTACTATACATAAAATTAGGAATATCACTTTTAAGCTAAAATGTGTATAGGAATGAACATAGTTTTAGCACAGCTCACTTGAATTCCCCAATCTGATATTGTGTTGCTTCATTTTCTATGATATCAAGGCTCAAAATGGAAAAAAGAGAGACTAGTGAAGAAATGAAGAAATGTTGGTATAGTAGCTGTTATAATATACAGTAAGTCATTACAGGAACTAGCTTGCTGTATGGGTGTTCCCCAACATTAAATGTAACTGCAAATGGGTTAAAAAAAAAGAGAGAGAGAGAGAGAGAGAGAGAGAGAGAGAATGATATGCTGTTCTAATAAATAGAACATTGTTTATGTGATATAAGAGGAAATGTTAAAGGAAGATAATCACCTTCAGGTACCAATAACTCCGCATTGTGTTGGTCACACCAAAATGTCATTGGTTATTTCTCATAACAAAATGAACTGTTGTGTTTTATTCCTTACTGTTGTACTAAGGCCATCTAAAATGTTACCTTTTACTTTTTAAATTGAATATTAAATAATTTGCTATGGATTTTTTTTTTCACTTAACAAAAGAACAAAGCACAGAAGTACTGACATTTTTAGCCAAATCAACAATTCCAGAATCTACTGTATGAATATCAAACCCTACACCTGACTCCTCTCTTTTTGCTAGTATTGTGTAACATGACCTGTATTTGGATGAAGGAATATGATAGGCTCTCATATTTTATGATGCAATAACACTGGGTTGTCATACATTCAATACTACTAACTTTCTGTTTCTTAAAAAATGCACCGAAAATAATTCAGTAAGCGTTTTTTTCACTCAAATGAATTTTTCATTAAAAATGAGAGAATTTATCCATTAAAAATGTCTCTTGCTTCTCTGTTAAAAGTCCTTTTTTTGTTTTTTTTGTCATCGATTCTGATTGAAACAAGCGCGACACTGTTTTCATATTTTCAGTAGTTTTATTGAAAAATGCCTCCTCTGTTTCAGAAATAAATAAGAAAATAAGGCTATGGAATTCACAATTTGCAGTTACAAACATGAAGCAGCAACACTATATCCATAGTCTTGCACACAAATGCCAACTGCGTTTGATACTGATAACACAACATTGAGAACAACTATATTCTGGTTAAAATAAACAAAACAGAAAAAAAAACAAAAGAAAACAAATGAACGTCCTAAATATACACGACAGACATGCAGTTCCACCTTTGGTAAAACACTGGCTGTGAGTTAATATAAAAAAAAATAAAATAAAATAAAAAAAAAAAACCGGATAAATATTTGGTTTAGGATAATGCAATGGAGGCCAAGTGTTACTGCGGATGATGATGAACCGAACATTTCTCAGGTGATGAAGGCAGATGACGTGAACGACTGATGTGTGGGTGTGTAGTGTAAAGTTGCTATGCTTTATGATCATGTTGGCAGGAAGCTATTTCTCACCAGCAATACGAGTACATGATGTGATTTAGCATAATGGAGCAGACAATTTACAAGCGCACAAGGGGAGACGCTAAAGGAAAAAAAAAATGTGCAGAGCCTCTGTCATGTCAAGTTCATAGATCTTCATTATAGCATATGTGAAAGCAATTTTAAATGTAAATAATAATAATAATAATAATAATAATAATAATAATAATAATAATAATAACTTTACATTTATGCAAAGAACATCTTTTTTTATGACGTTGTCCATTTGAATTGTCTTCGGGACAGTGATCTCTTGTGGCGCTCGCTGGTTGAGAGCTCAATGTCTTCTTCGGGTATTTGGAATTCACGGGGCTCGGGCTCGCGAGGAACCGCTTCTGCTTGGAAATATTATTTTGCCCAGTTGAGCAATAAAGTAACAGTACACTAAAAGTCAACAAGAGCATTGTGTTGTAATACCAGAGCTATGACAGTAAGATCAGAGCAGAAATATGGGTTGGAAAATAAAAGACAATTGGGACTGATAGAGAAGACAATAAAGTGGGTTCATTTCGCATTTTCTTCCCATGTTTGATGAGAGTGAGCACTGAGTTCATGGGAATATTAAACATCAAACACATTGGAAGATTCAAGTGTGTGATATGACTCATTGTAACTCAGCTGAGGAGCTGGTTGAGGAATATCAGAAGACAGGAGACTTTCTAAAAACTTTAAACTACCATGTACAGAAATATCTTTCTTTAAAAAAGAAAAAAAAAAACCTCCAGGGTCATGTATAAAAAGGAACGTGGTTCAAATTGGCCCTGAGCAAAGTCAAAGGGTATATTACTTATGGCACATCATCTTTAAATAAAACAAAATTAAAAAAACAACAAAAAAGGCAATCGTGTTGGCATTCAGCAAACAGCAGAATACAAGGCACAAGCTAGCTACTGGTGTTAAAACTAATTTTAGTGAATTTAGGTTCATTTACAAGGCACAATTAGTTTATTTACAGATTAAAAAAGGAAAACCAAAGAGTTAGGCTAGACATCAGCTGTCTTGGCTATAAATCCTCTTGGTTAGTAAGTGTTGCTGGTGGTGTTGTTTGTGTGTTTTGGGTCATGCTCCTCCATCTGCCTGTTTGATGTTTGGCTTCAAGATTGTAAACAGGCCACTGCATTGCTGCCATCACCCGTTGCGCTGGCGGTTAAAGTTGCGGCAAACTCTTGTTAGTACAAGTCCGTTATTTAATGTTGTGGCATTGTGTTTGTTTGTGGCTTTATATTGTGTTCGTTAATCATTCTCTTGGTGATTATCCTCATAGGACAAAGCTCAATCAGGACTCACTCATGATTTCAGAGTGAAAGGAGCACAGGCGCTTTAGAATGTTTATGAACCTGGAACAGGTCAGAGAGTGTGTTAGGGTTATGAAACTACATCAGCAGGTTTTTACATACCTGATGTTATGTTAAAGAAAAAAAATCTATTGATTAAACCTCAGTGCTAATGTAACTTTGAGGTAGCTATGCATGCACTATGGTAATAGCTAGCTATGCATGCACTATGCTAATACATGCATTAGACGTTATTAGTGTTGTTGTTGTTTTTTTTTTCTTCAAATGTTACGCGGTAGGTTTATTTGTGAGAAATGCTACATACCTCTGTATTGCTGGCCGTTATATGGGATCCCCACACACTGAGAGGAATCGCAGTAGCCTGGAGGGCCTGGTGGTCCTCGAGCACCTGCAACACCATTACGACCAGGTGGACCACGAGGACCTTGAGAACCGGTGGGGCCTGGAGGTCCTTGTCTAGACTCACCTGATTGGCCTGATTCAGAATGAAGCAACTTATTTAAAAAACTGCTAATGTTTGTGTGTATGTTTTTTGTTTGTTTGTTTGTTTTTTTATCATTCAACCAATCAGTGTGCAGCTCAGGAGACAAGCAAAAACAATAAAGATGGCGGGTAGAGCATTGATGGAAATGAGTCACTGAAGAGTGAATATAATATTGCGTTATGGGGTTGAATGTTTGATTTTTCAACACCCAACACAGCACAGTTTCTGTTCTACCGTAATTAACAATCTAGCAGTGTTTGTCAGCAATAGACAAAAAAAAAAACTACTTAGTACAATTTTTTAAAAATAATACAAAGTATTCCTACATTTTAACAAACATAACATTTCAAAATGTGTGAACATTGTTTGGATAAACTAGCAAATGGTATTGAACTACAGAGGTATCCACTGTAGGTCTATTAAATACATGTCCACTTCTAGTTAAATTGTATTACATGACTTGCTTACGTTTAAGACAGTATAAAGAGAATATTCATGTCTGAGAAGGAAAAAGCTACGCAGTAAGCAGTGCTGGAACAAGACCAAGAAGAAATTGAAGGACCTCAGCCATCCGAACAACGGACTCTTCTCTCTGTTGCGGTCAGAGAAGTGTTTTCGCTAACACGGAGAGAATGAGGAGGAGCTTCTTCCCAAAGGCAATTCGGGTCCTGAACCAGAACAACACCAAGGACTAGCACTTGGACTCGCTTTCACAGCACCCACACCCCCTACATTCCTTTAATATATCTTCTATTCATGGGAAATTTCATACAACTACCTCAGCTTAATGTTGCACAGCATTATATTGCACAAGGCAACAGCACATATCTGTTCTTTATCAGACTGTTGCTGCCACCCATCTTTACATCCTCACGTTATATTTTTATACTCTTTTTGTTAAATACTTTTCTAACTCTATGTAAATTCTATTTTATGTCTTGGACAGTCGTAAAAAGCATTTAACTGCACATCGTACTATGTATGGTTGTGTGTGACAAATAAAATTTGGATTTGAATCTGATAATAGGAACACGCGGAACAGTAATGCGTTTGGGATGAAGAATTATTCTGCTCAGGGTAAGGACAATGAAAACCTAATTGTTGTAAAAGGCCCAGTAAAAACAAGCTAAGTGACACTCACTTCATTCAAATACCATCATAGAAAGAAACCAAACTGAAATGAGAAAGACCTGTGACAACTGTACTGATAGCTACAGTAATTTGTGTGCATTTGAACATGAAAAGTCTTACCAGGTGGTCCAGGCAGGCCTCGCTGTCCTCTCTCTCCAATCCCCGGACTTCCTCTGTCACCCTTCTCGCCAGCTGGACCTGAAATAAAACATATGCATATACAGCATTATGAGAACAAAGACCAACCATGCTAGCAATAAATGCATACAGTGTATTGATCCAGAATGTCTGGAAAGACTTCAAAGGGAAGTCTAATAGAAAATGCAGGATGGAGAAGTATCAATATACTCCCAGCCAAGCCAAAAGCTAGGCATGTGTTTTTGCTGCAACAGTGTTTTTGATCCAACTGGACCTAATGACAGCAGTCTCTATATGAGCTGATGTATATTAGAAGTTTTATGAGTGCCTACAAGAGCTCCTAAAGACATGGGCATTGGCTTCAAATGCTTCACAGTAAATGATTTCATGTTAATAATCTAGCTAGCATATGGCAGCATATTTATTTATTATTCTGCATGGGAAATAGAAATAAATAACCATCATTATAAGCCTAGTTCACACTGCACCAACAAACGCCGACCAATTCCAACAATCACCAACTTTTAAAAGTTTAGCATTGGATTTAAAATGCTGGGGAACACAACTGTCATGTTCACACTGCTGCAACAAACACCAACAAACTTTTTCATAGACAGTCAGACTGGTTTAAAAATGGATGATCCTTTTACCACAATACAACGTTTACTATTACTTGTGTAATTACATGTCACTCTTCACCTGAAAAGTCAAAGAGTGAAACTAAATAAGTTGAGGGTGAAGCCTTGATTGGTGCGACGTGAGAGACATGGTGCTTACTTAAATCTATGCAGAGAGCTGTAGACTGAGGAAGTGCCGAGCTTTCAAATTTTTGCTCACAAGCAGTTTCAACAAGGAGAAGGACATCTTAAGGTAGGCTATGTGGAATGCTAAGAACATTATTAGTTCATACATTATGAGCAATATTTTGATGCAAATTTTTATGTAAGTTATAAACATTTGTTGCTTCTTAATTCATGAAACAGAATACGGATACGGTTAGAGGGCATAGCACACAGGCTTTCATTTCTATGGAGTTTTCAGGGATGTTTGCCTCATTGTCATGGGAACAGTTTGTGCCCAAGTCAGATTATGTCAGAGTTTGTTGGAAACTCATAGCACACTGCTCAGACATTCCACAACCAACAAATGACAATTGAGCATGTACAGTGTTAACTAGGCTATAGATGTAAATAAATTACTAAGGTTATTATTTAGAGATAGAAACGGTTTTCATTCCAAGCGATGTCTATCAGCGTTCAAGGAACTAAATCCGACAGCAAAAAGGAACTTTGTGAGGATTGTTTTTATAACAGCAGTTCTGATAGTAGTTCGAGCGGTAATTCAAATGATAGGTTTATATTAACACACTCCTTTTATATTCTATGTTTTTATAGTAGCAGCTCATTACCAAGGACTCACATAAAATAAACTGATTAAAAATATGTTTTTAATCATGAAATATGTATATTCACTGACATGGAAAAGCTTTCTGTAAGGTGATGTTTAATTAATATTTTTTTAAAAGAGTCTAGTGTCAGAGCTTTGTACCAGTGAATAAGCTTCCCATCATGGGAAAGTCTTTTTGACAGAGGAAACTTGGTGGTAACTTGGTGTTATTAATTCATATTAACTTTAAGAGAGAGAGAAAAAAAGAGAATCTGATGTGGGAACTACTAGTGGCCATTCCAACCAGTTCACATAACTATAAATGGTTACAAAGCACACATCTTTCATTAATAAAAAAAACAATCGGCAAATTCCTGTGGTATAACAAGAATAAAACACTTCATGATGCTTCATTATTAACTTCATGTTGTATAAAAATAATCAACAGCAGGATGGTAATAGTAACTCGTCATTTCATCACTGTTGGGGTTATTGTTGATTATTTCCTATAAGAGCACACCCTCATTGGTTTATTCACTACTTCTATTTCAGGGCACTAAAACATCTATTTTGTCGAAAATAGATCCAAAATAAATCCAGGAAATCATTCACGGTTGTCCAACTGCATTAAATGAGGAATGAAACTTACCTCTTTCTCCCTGCTGTCCAGGCAATCCTTGCCTTCCCGGAAAACCATTTTGTCCAATCCGGCCAGGTTCTCCACGAGGCCCTGCAATACCAGGTGGCCCAGGAGGGCCTGCAGGTCCAGGACTGTTACTGCGCATGTCACTGGGGATCTGGTTCAGCATTTCATTGAATCGGCTCATCTGACCTTGAAGTAGAATATTTACATATTAGCACTTACTCGCACAAAATGGATTGAATGACATTTGTGCACCAAACATAATGTAGACTGCTGTAAAGAAAAAAATGTGAATTCAAAATAACACTTACTGTTGACTAAATGTTCACAGACTTGTCTAGCAATGGAACGCATCATGCCCTGAGAAGCAAGGTCACCCTAAAAGACATAACACCAGAATTCCTAATTACATATTCATGCACACACACACACACAAAAAAAACATTTAGAAGGAAAAGAAAAATCTGAATCCAAACTATGAATAAAAATGAAATCAAAGCCATCACTCACTCTTTCACCCTTGTCTCCCTTCATTCCACTGGGTCCCTGTGAAAATTAATAACATATTCTACTTTACATACGCCACCACATCTGAACATCCAAATCCTGCTTGCTCTTAAATCTCCTCTGCCACAACATTCATTGCTTTAAACAAACATATATTAGTTTATCACTAGCTGGAAAATCTCTCAGACTCCTGATGTCACTGAGTGGGTTTTGAGGGATGCCTGAGGGCTGCAGTCAATCTTCGGGTGAAAGAGGTAAAAGTGAGACGCCGTGTCATCTTCACACTGTTGTATTTCACACAGCCATCTGACTACATAATATTAAGTTCTTCTGGAATGTGACTGATTGTATCATGGCTTGTCAAACTGAGATATAAGAAATTATAATATCCACCTGTTTTATAGCATACCATGTGCTCTCTCTCTCTCTCAAAAAAAAAGACTGTTTAAGAGTATGGTCTAGTGAGAATTTACTTACAGGAACACCGTTTTCACCAGACTTGCCAGGAATTCCAGTAGGACCTTGCATTCCAGGAGAGCCAGGTGCTCCCTACACAAAAATTAAAAGCAATACATTTTACAAAGACACAAATGGGACTAGTTTCAGAATCTATGTAAGTTTCCAATGCTTCGCCATCACAAGAAAGAAACAGAATGCCCAGGCAGGAGCATTTTCCGAATGCAATTTTAATTATTTGAACACACCATTGGTCCCTGTGGGCCTCTGGGTCCGGCTGGTCCTTCTTTCCCAGGGGGTCCCTGTATTAAAACACACACACACACACACACACACACACACACACACACACACACACACACACACACACACACAATCAGATCCAGATTTCGACAGTACAGTACAGGAAGTTCTACTTTTGCACAGTAATGCACTGCACTCAGATTGGCAGCAGAACTCACCCTCACACCAGCAATTCCCATAGGGCCGACAGGACCAGCTGGTCCAGGTGGACCCTGATATAGACAGAAACACATTTACACACTTGACACACTCCTACCAGTGAACACATCTCATCTTTCTTTGCTTAAGCAACTTAAACCAGATGCAAAACACACTTTCCAGTATTTTATTTTATAAATAAAATACCCCCCCCCC